>CM052246.1:1461243-1480259 GCA_028455795.1 Lasioglossum marginatum
TGCATTCTCGGTTTTCCTATACACATACTATACCTATGCCGGGTCTATAGGTATATATGGTCTAAGAACACTGCGAACGCGAATGCGTGCATTTCGCCGTGGAACAAGGATCAACTGTATAGTGTGACGACCGGCGTGAGACTGCTCGAACTCGTCTCTTCTCGCCTCTTCTATCGATGTTATTCGCTTGTCTTTTGTCTCGACGTTATTCGTCTGTTTTTCGCGGAACGCGTGTCTCGCCGGTTTTTCGCGGGACGCGCGTTTCGCCTGTTCTTCGCTGGACGCGCGTTTCGTCTACTTTGGCGGGAATTTATAGACTTCCCACATATATCTTTATTCGACTTCGAATAACTGAGATCTTGAGTCGACGATTTCCACGTCACGTCGTAATACGTACGTACAGTGGCTCCCATTAATATTCGGACACTCTTAGAAGGACGATAACTTTTGTCATATTGGAACATACGACTCGAATTTTTATGATGAATTAGAAATATTAGTTTACTACATGATGTGAAAAAAATTTTGAAAACATTGCAACTGATCGAAGTTGCAGAGAATAAGAGAAAGTACTAAAAATTGTATTTTATAACTTTTTTGGTGCTGTTCTGTTGCTTTTCTTCTTCAATCATAACTTCCACAATTTATAATATTTTATAACATTAAAATATTTTTATATCAGAAAGAAAATATTGAAGATTTTTTGAGCTTTAAAAACATTCTTTCAACAAGTAATCAGAACGTACTTATTTTCCATGAAAACAACGTATAAATTGACACTTATTAAAACTTGCGTAAATATTTTTTATAAATCTATAAAGATTAAGATAATATAAATCTATAAAGATTAAGATAATATAAACCTATAACATAATATACAAGCCATAAGCCTATAAGATAATAATATAAACCTATATATAAACCTATAATAATATAAGATAATATAAAAACCTATAAGGTAATATTTTTAAAATAAATTATCCGGGATAGCGCGAACGCAGTCCCGACTAACAAAAATTATACGTCCGAGATATCCACATTAGGGATATTCGCAGGGGTCAGCTCAACCTTAGTGCAATGGAAGAGCCTCAACCTGGAGGAACCGCCTTCGTGATCACGGTAACCTCTACGCCAGGTAAGTATGCTTACTGCCACTTCTGGACGGTATTTGAGGTCGATATCGTACACTTTTAACTGCGGAAAACCTCTTCATCGTCGGCGCACTCTGTCGGCAATTTTAGATATTACACAGCAGAGGTCTGTCAAATACAAGCAACCGTCCCTCGTGTAGTACAGTGTCCCTACAACACGGTTTCCCGTACCATCAACACAATCAAAGAATTGGGGAACTGGGAACCCCTCGACGGTGCACCGTGCAACACATTATTGTCACTCAGGGCCGCATCTAGGCTTAGGCACAATAGGTTTCGATGTAGGGGCACAATGCCTTAGGGATTCCAACATCGCAAAAAATAATAGTATTTTATATTTAATAACAACTTCGATTCACGATTGAGATTTTTTTTCAAAAGAACTTAATATGGAAGAATTGATAACAAATTTTGTAACAGTAAAAGTCAGAAAAGTTTTAGTTTTAGCTTTACGCTGTCATTTTTAGTAACGCTGTTCAACTTTTAACCTTTTGCACTTCGAATTATTTTTCAATTCAGTTGCCAACAACTCCCTATTTGAAGTGTTTCATTTGTTTACTTCAAAGGACAGTTCCTTGACTGCTACTTATTTTAAACAATTTTGTTTACTAATCATAATATATTAAATGTAGCTCTCAAACTTTGTTATAATTTATATTTGTGGAACTTATATCTGTTATTAACTAAAAAATACGACTTAAATAAATAAAGGAAGAACCAAATACATACATATAAAAACACGTTTCATTTACATTTACCTTTCTCCGATGTTGAGTCACACTCGACAAAGGAGTGCAAAGGGTCAACTTCTAAAATTTTGACACCGCGAACAGAAATTCAGAGAGATTCTTCGTCTCCACCACCCTCATTTTTTAAGCGAGGTTATTAAGAATCATTAAGGATATCTTTGTAGTGACTTGAGGAGCAAACAAGAAGATACAACCATTAATAGTCTCCGCCCTTTACGATCATATTTTCAAAGTTCCACAAATTAAAATTTTTTTATAATTTGAACATTTTTCTGATTTCAATTTAATTTAAGTTATATTTACGGACAAGTCGTTTATACATATATGTATAGTTCGTTCTAAATAATTTTTACTTAGTCTTTGCTCTTTACGATCATATTTTCGAAGTACTACAATTTAAAATTTTTTTTTATAATTTGAACATTTTTCTGATTTCAATGTAATTAAAATTAAAGTTATATTTACGGACAAGTCGTTCATATACCTATAGTTCGTTCCAAACAATTTTTACTTTTACTTAACTTCCTTAACTTCATTAATAATTCAAAAACGAAGCCTTAATCAACATTTTGGTACAGGAAAAAATTCTTCCGATTTACCTCAGCAATTAATATATGTAAATGTATATTGTAGCTTCGTTATTGATATAACAATTTTTTATTTAAATACCTTCTTTTAATAACTATTAGATATAACGAATTATTATGTATATGTGTATATTTCAATTATAGCTTGTTTTCCAAAAAAGATTTATTTTAATTTAAAATGTAGATTTAGATTTTGTTTGTATTCTGTTAATAAATTTTGACTAATATGATTAAAGATAATTATCTCATTAAGTAAAATTTTTTTCTTTATTAACCCTTTGCACTCGAAGCAATTTTAACTTCAAAATTATACATTTCTTCCGATTTAGAATATTTACATTTTATGGATATGAAATTGGTAAAATATCTCGTACACTACTTAAATGTTTCGTAATTGATTAGATACCGACATATTTAATAATGTAAACAATATTTTGAATAATGATGCAGCAATTTTGAGTGGCGCCTCTCTCTCTCTCTCTCTCTCTCTCTCTCTCAGAGTCAGCATTGAATACTGATGGTTAAATGAGGGCAGGAATACAGGGAACCTAAAGGTTGCAGTTTTAACTAATGGTAAAAAGCGAATGTATATGTATACAGTGACTCCTACTTATATTCGGACACTCTTAAAAAAACGATAACTTTTTTAATATCGGACCATACGATTTGAACCCTTTTGAAACGTTAGAATAATTGTTTTGCTATACAATGTGAACAAAATTTTAGAGAAAAATTGCAAGTTGTCGGAATTGCAGAGAAAATACTAAAAGTGGTATTATGCAACTTTTTCATGTGGGCTTGTGTGGAAAATTTAGAACACACATTTCGCAGGTCTGTATGAATTAAACTTTATTAAACATATTCTGAAAATTTCATCGAAATCGGTTGACGTTGCAATGAGCTACAATCATTTAAAGACGGTAACAATTGCAGTTTTTCACGATTTTCGGCCTCTAAAAGCAATAAATCTAAGGATCCTTATAACATTCAATGTCCGTCGTTTTTCCTGCATCAACCGATTTCGATGGAACTTTCACAGAGCATACAATTGACACAGATCTACAAAATGAATTTTTAAAATTTTCAATATAGGCCCACATAAAAAAGTAGTAAAATGCAACTTTTAGTATTTTCTATACAATTCCGACCAATTACAATTTTTGAAAAAATTTCGTTTCACATCTTGTAGTAAACTAATTGTTCTAGCTTTCCAAAAAAGTTCAAATTGTATAGTCAAATATTAAAAAATTTATCGTTTTTTTGAGAGCGTCCGCATATTAATAGGAGTCACTGTATTAAATTGAAGAACTAAATCCTTAGTCCCGCGGGATTAAAATAAATCCGACATTCTTCCAGCGGAATTGCAAATAATGTATCGTAAGAAACGCAAGTTTTGATTATCTAGTAATTCTCTAGTTATCTGATATCTCCATTTAAGACAGGATTAATCGAGTTTCTATTGTAATATAAAATATAATATAGGAGACGGCGAAGTATTCAAACACGTCACTGTTTATATTCCAACGAACGACTAGGAAATATGGAAGACACGCGAGTAAATACATAAGCACATGTGTACCTTCCGTTATACCTTCTAGCAGTACTCGTTTCATCCTTCAAAGCGGATACCGTCTCGTACTTTATTCTTCAAAGGCTCCGATCAACTATGGAAATTTGTAACTGCTACTCGAACCCAACTACGATCGCGCGATTCAAAAGTACGGATTTTATTGAATCCTGTTTCGCCTACATTTATTGCTCTTTTATGAAACGGTCGGTGACATTTCCTTTGAAGACATTTACATATTTATAAGGATAGTTATGTGCAACTCCGCTAACAGGTATGTACAGTGACTCCCACTAATATTCGGACACTCTTAAAAAGACGATAACTTTTTTAATATTGTACTATACGATCTGAACTTTTTTCGGGAAGCTAGAGCAATTAATTTGCTACAGGATGTGAAAAAGATTTTTTCAAAAATTGCAATTGATCGGAATTGTAGAAAAAATACTAAATGTTGCATTTTACAACTTTTTTATGTGGGCCTATGTTGAAAATTTAAAAATACGTTTTGTAGATCTGTGTCAATTAAACATATTCTGAAAATATCGTCAAAATCGGTCGACGTTGCAATGAGCTACAAACGTATAAAGATGGTAAAAATTGCAGATTTTCACGATTTTCGACCCATAACTGCAGTAAATCTAAGGATGCTTTTACATCTTGCAATGCCTGTCGTTTTTTCCCGCATCAATCGATTTCGATGAAACTTTCACAGTGCATGTAATTGACACAGATCTACAAAACGTATTTTTTAAATTTTCAATATAGGCCCACATAAAAATGTTGTAAAATGCAACTTTTAGTATTTTCTCTGCAATCCCGACAACTTGCAATTTTTTGCAAAAACTTTAGTCACGTTGTGCAGCAAACCAATTGTTCTAACTTCCCAAAAAATTTCAAATCGTATGGTCCAATATTAAAAATGTTGTCGCGGATTCAATATGGCGGATGCGTAACCCAAAAAATTATTGAATTCTCTTGAAAATTAGTATTCCCATATTTCTCGTGCCGGCGAATATGAATCTGATGTCAAAATTACAAAAAACAAAATGGCGGACTCAATATGGCGGGTGTACATGTTAAGAAAATATCAAAAAAGTTAAAACTTATAACTCCTATAATTTTATTTTGCTAAATTGGAATCTAATTTCAAATTATATAAGAAACGCAAGTATTCGATTAACTAATAAACTAAGGTCGAGAAAATTCTTGGTTTAAACATGTGTTCTAGTTGTTTTTACCATCAACGACTAGTATGTTAATTAATCACCATATTTTGACCAAAAATCACATAACGCTATCATCAATAAGTTATTTCTCCAGACATATAAAAGGAATACAGGGCAGTCGCGTTGGTTAACGTCGAAATAAACTTGATTTAAAAGTAAAAAAATTATACATTAAATATAAAACTATAAAAGTAACAGGCACGTGGTTGCCTTACAAAAATGACAAGAATTTATTTGTTTAGACTTTGCATGATTCTTATTATAATACGTGCTCTAATAAAGATATTTATTAAATCATTTCTTATGAAAGCATCTTTATAATTTCATTAATTGTGAAATAAAAAATCTAGAACCTGTCATTTGACCGGTCGTGGTACGTTTAATTTTTATAAAGTTTTATATAATAAACCTATAGACTGTAATAACATTTTTTGATCGAAATGTTTTCTGAGAGTTGCATTCTAAAATCGGACATTTCATATGCAACAACCAAATAGTTTCTGTGATTGTAATTTTTAGCAAACATCAAAATTGGAGAAAGCCAGCATTTGAATAACATATCTTGGTGGCTAAAAACTTGTCTACCATTACACAAATTAAAATACGAACATGTTAATTCGGATGTATTTAAATATACATGGACTGGAGATCTGGAAATACACAGCCCGTGCACTAAATATGACACGGACTGCAGCACGAACCTATTTAACGTTCGTGCGTATGAAACGGAGACCTTTAAATGTTATCGACTGTAAGCAAATTGCTATACAAAATTTAACATATTTCTCTTCATTTTTTAAATGCAGGCAAAAAGAGAAGAAAATAAACACCGTAGCTATTCGAAATGTGACAATTTATTGACTATCGAAACGGAATTGACACGCGGATTCATGTATCCCTAAGGTTGAATCATCTATGATTGAAAGCTGATATATTTCTGAAACTGTTAATCATATTGAAAAATGTTTCATACAAAAGCTAAATAGTTTCAAGAAATCATTGTACGATATAATTAGTGTTGCGGATCGAACAGTGTCAGTTATGTTGCGAATCGAATAGTGTTAACCCTTGGCAATCCTTTGTCGAGTGTGATATTTATTTAATTGTCTTATTTAAAAACAAAAAAATATAAGTTCCACAAATATAAATTGTAAAATTTCGGAGTTTGTTCAAATTTAAACATGTTGTAGTCTTTAGTGACCTATGAACGAATCTCTCATAAGATTTTTCGATATCTTAAAAATTGTTGATTATACAGACATGTGAAAAAACGTGTTACCCTTTCTTCATTGAATCATAAGTCTGGAACTATCGATCCGATGAAAATGAGTTATTGGGAGCTTATAGTGAAAACATAAAAGTATCTACTAAAAATGTCGTCATTTGAAAAAAATTTTTTAACAAACGCCGTGTTTTCATAACGGGCCAGTTTCTAAAAAATTTAGAAGAATGAGGATATAGCCTCAAGTGTCTCTTTTACGGACCTGTTTTTAAAAAGATGGTCATTTGAAAATTGACGAAATTTTCAAATAGTACTCTGTGCAATAAGTGTTTGCATTAAATACTGTTTCGCAAAAGTTTATCGGTGATCATCTTGCACAAGTGTTAACAATTAGTACTTTTGTAAATGGACACGTGGAGGATATTTGAAGATCAAAAGAACCTTTTTAAGCGAAATTACACATTTTTCGGTATAGAGGTGTATTGCCTGTTCATATAAAAAGTGATCATTACTTTAAAATATATTTAAACTCAATAATCGGCTGATCTGAAAGTTATTTAATGATTATATAGTAATGTATATATTACTGAATTCGTTTTATCATTGTTAGTTATCCTCGCAAAGACTGTATATTTTTGTTTGAATGTTTAGGTTTCCAAATACAGGAATTGCAGACTTAGAAATAGGATAGAGAGAGAAGAAAACAACTTTTGAACGTGTTAAATCATACATATTGTGTTTGTTAAAAAAGATACCTTTCAGTTAATTACTTTTCACGTGTTTCTTCGCTCATGGAATAGTCGTAGGAAAGATTAAAATTAGCAGTAGAGTATCATAGTTTGCCATTTCAATAATACAGTCAAATCTTGATAACTCGAAGCTCTTTAACTCGAAAATCTCTATAAGACGAAAATTTTGTTCATTCCCTTCCACTGCACTTTAAAAACCTCTATAAATCGAAATAAAACTTCCTTTAACACTAGATTTACGGTACCCGTCAAAATGACGGGTTCTAATATTCTTAATTTGTGATTATTAAATTGTAAAGATGCTTCTCTGAGGAATTATTTACCAAATTTATTTGTTTGGGTATATATTATTGGAAAAATGGCCAAAAATTTGGATAGATACATTCTTGTTATGTTTGTAAAATAATGTGAAACAGTTATTTCTAGACCTCCGTAAACCTAGTAAGGTGGTAGACTCGTTTCTAGGATTATAAGGGTGCGAGATGCGCCTTCTCATTTCTCGATAACGCAAAGATGGGGTTTTTCTGTAGTTGAAAGCGCTAGATAAAAGATCAATCGAGGCCGCTATCGTCCAAAGAAGTCCTATGCAGTTGTATGCTTCCGAATAATGCAAAGTACGGTGCCGAATAATGCAAATTACGCCTCGTAAACATAAAAATAGGATTTTTCCTGGTAAATCTTGGAAAAACGAGTCTACTCCCTTAACTCAAATTATTTTCCACAAGTGTGGAAGCTAAACAAGCAAGTTTCGTAGAAAGATGCGATGATATCGAAGAAAATGTATTCTCTGCTTTGGTTACCGTTGAAAATACCATTGATGGACAATCTGTTAACTCATTAACGCAAAGTAAAATCACAGATTTCTTTAATATGTAATAATAATATGTAAGAGCCTAGTAGATTAAATTTACTATATATTTATAATAAATAACTCATTCCAAAAATTGAACTTATCTTTCTTTAAAGCTATTACAATCAGCAAATTAACTCTTGTACAAACTCCCTGTAAGTCGAGTTTTTGGTAGGGCCAACCTCTCTTACTCGAAGACTTCGATAACTCGAAACCTTTATAACTCGAGGATTTTAGTTCTTCCCTCGAGATTCCAGTTATCGAGGTTCGACTGTACCACTAAAACGCATGTAAATATTTTATTACGTGCAAATTACGAAAAATCTTAAATATATCAGGTGTACCATCTTTTTGTCGCGGAGTTCACATAGGTTTTACTATATTAACAAACTACAGCCCGCAACACTTGATTAAACGCCGTGTTATTTTTCTTTTATTGGTGTTTACTAGACTCCGAATCAATATAATTATTAATAGAATTATTTAATGATAATATATTAATTTAAGTTGACACATGAAGTACTTAATGTAACAATTTTTTATTTTTTAGAATATAATACAAATTTTTTTTCCGCGTCACTTGAATAAACGCATGAAAACAGCATAAATCGTAATAGAATAATATTATACCAACGAATATTGTTCACTAGTATTTTGTTGATCCTCCATTTTTGTTTATAACCGACAATATTCTATTAGGTAGTGATTTATACAAATTATTGATCTAATCAACTGGTATATTTCTCCATTCAGCCTGAATAGCGTTTATGACTTCTTCTGGAGAATTAAATGGACGATTATTTATATATACTCGTCTGGTTAAGTATCCCCAGACATTTTCTATAATATTTATTAATATTTATATTATATTTATTAATATCTATAATATTATCAATATTAAACAAGTTTCCAGGTATTCTTTAGAGTCTTGCCGTCCATTCGGAATTTTTAAATCAATCACTCCTTTCGAGCTAATAGCTCCCCAAACCATAACAGATCCTCCACCATGTTGGCGACGTGACAAAATCTTTTTGATTTGAATAGCCATGGCAATTATCAAAATCAAATTTTTTTTCGTCTGAAATGACGATCTCTCCCACTTTTTTAACCCAACCCATATGTTTTCTCGCAAACTTCAATCTCTCTTCTTTATGAAATCCTCTCAAACATGGTTTTCTTTCCAAATTCTTTCTTTTAACTATTTAAGTATAGATGTTCGTTCTAAAAATCTTTGTACTGTGCATACAGAAGCTGAAACATTAGATTCCTGGGCAATTTGCTTAGAAGTTTTGCATGAATTCGAAGCAATACGCAAAATTAATCGTTTTTTTTCTTTTGGAAAGAGCTTGTTTGGTTCTGCCTTTGTACAAGTTCCCATAATTTCGTGTATTTTTTAGATAAGAACGAATTACAAATTCACTTCTTCCTAATCTCCTAGCAATTTCTCTGTTAGAATATTCTTCTTCTTTTAATACTGTTACCCTTAACAGCTACTTTGGTTTCCCCAATTTCTTCGGAACTCAACTGTTTCGCGCGCCCCATTTTTGTTTCTTTAGACACTTTCTTCTATAGAAGTTCGTCTGCTACTAAGGACCGGATTACTCAATATGGCGGCAGCCAGAAACAAAAGGAAACCTATATGTGATTATTCTAGTGACGCAGGAAAATTTGAACTATATGTGAAAAATAGAGAATTTTACACTAAATATTTCATGTGTCAACTTAAATGCATACATCTTCATTAAATGACATCTACTGTTCGTAGAAATATATTGTAGAAAATATTAATTCTAAGTCCTGTAAACACTAACACAGGAAAAATATCACTGCGTTTAATCAAGTGTCGACGACTGTAGGAACTGTCGTTCAATCCGGTTTCACATATGCGAAGGCACAATCTGAATCTCTCAGTAATCGAGACTGTTAGATCAGGTATAGGCACGAACTTGCTCGTACGAGCAGGCCGTATATCAGTCTTGTTTGCGAGCTGGTTGGTAGGAAAGGCGTTGTAGGGACAGCATAGTGTGAATGAATGGTGGGGATACGATGTCTGACAATGAGTGTAACTCATTGTCAGCTGTGTGATCTCAAGAAACTAAGGAGTGGGACGTATGTAGCTTCCAACTTCAACCGAATCCGTGCCCGTAACAGGAGCTCATAGCTGTACTCGCAAGCTGTCGCAAGTGCTCGTGTTCGTTTCATTACTCGCTATCCATGTTTGTACTGGGTGATCGAGACCATGAATAATCGCAATCTGTTGAATCAAGATCTTACCGAACGTGCAGGTTTCAAAATTCTAAATATGAACAGTAAAATATTTCGAAATTTTGTATTATGCGATAAATCCAACATTTTAAACTTTTCGCAGCTCTTCTTTAGGATTTCACGAATCACGTAGAATTGCAAAAGTCACTTTTTCCTGAAGTTCAACAACAAACACGATACAGTGGTCGAAATAACGATGGGTTCGCTAGCCGCGTCGGCTGGTTTACTGCTTCTAATTTTATTTTCGTTTTTGGAAGTGTACTGTGGCATTTGTTTTTATTTCGCAAGAATGTATTCTACACATCTACCGTCCCTTTTATAGTTTTGTTTATTCTTTGTCCTAAGCTTTATCTTCGTAGGAACGGTACGTCTTCTTCTTCGTAATTGCTTTCCTATTAATGTTGTTGTCTGCATTTTGGTCAGATTTCAGTCCTACGTCATTTTCTCTTGGCTGGATCTCATTGTTCTTTGTGTTCTCCCACATAGTTCTCCTTGTCTATCTTTCGTCCCTTGTGCGTTCTTAGTTCTGTCGAGGTTTTGTTTCTTCTAGACTATCTTCTATAATTTTGTGCTGAATATGATCTAACGGATTCTTTGCTTCTCTAATTGTATTCTTATTATACTTCGGATTGTCTCTGGTGAATTCTGCTTAATTCTATCGCTCGTAATATGGTATAACATACGATACATTATTAATATTATTATTAATTATAGTATTAGAATTCTATTACCCTGCGCAACATTATGAGATATTATTATTAAATGTCATTCAAAAATATTGGATTCAAGGATTCATCAATTGATTATCAATTATCGTTAATGGTTGGACCACCGGACGTGACAGTGTAAAGACATACCTGTTTCAAAAATACTTTGAAAATTATCGAGTACAAGCTACGAAATAATCTCAGGTTCACGGAGAAATATTTAAAAATTACTATTGGTAGTGCAATTTTTTTAACGTTTTTGTATGGTAAGTCATCACAGACTTATAAAGTTTAAAAATTATAAAAAATATTTTATGTTCGTTTAATATTATTAAAGTACAATAACACGGGGAAATCGTTAAATGATAACGAAAAGGCCCAAATTATTGCTTTCCACAATATGAGTCTCTCTAACAGAGAAATTGCAAAAAGATTGAAAAGGTCATTAAATGTCATAAACAATTCTTTAAAATTAAAAGAAAAATAGGGCAGTAAAAAATCTACAGGTCATCCAAAAAATTAACACATAGGGAAAAAGGTAAAATTTTTCAAGAAGCACGGCAAAATATACTTAGTGCCTCTAAAATAAAAGTGGAATTAAGAGACTTGTCAATTGGTGTTCGACGTGTACAGCAAATTCTGAGATCGAGTGGGATATTCAAATTTTCTAAAAAAGCGAAGAAACCTCCGCTAACTAAATTCCACAAGGAGGAGAAATTAAAGTTTGCAGAATATCATATGTCATGGACCGAAAAGTGGAAGACGGTGATTTTTTCTGATGAAAAAAAATTTAATTTGGACAGCCCAGATGGATTCTAATATTACTGGCACGATCTGCGTGATAAAAAAATGTAAAAATCACAAGAGTCCATGGAGGAGGATGTGTAATGGTTTGGGCTGCATTCGGTTGGAACGGTAAGACTCCGATAATGTGGTTCCCTCCAAAAGCCAATGCTGAAAAATATCAGGAATATGGTGACAAGATTGGTGGACCTAATTTAATATTCCAACACGATAATGTAGCAATACATTGTGCAAAAACAATCAAAAACTATTTTGAGAAGGTAAAAGTTGAAGTTTTACCCTGGCCATCAGGAGTCCGGACTTAAATCCGATTGAAAATCTTTGGGGAATATTAGCACGAAAGGTATACGACAATGGAAAACAGTATACACTGTTTCAGAATTGAAAAATGGGATTAGAGAGGCGTGGTCTGAAATTAAATTAGAAACATTACAAAAATTAATTGAATCAATTCCAGGCAGAATGTTTGAAGTTATAAAACACAAGGGAAGTTCAACTAAGTATTGAATTATTTTTATTTTATTTTTTTTAATTTTTTATGTAAAAATACATAATGAACCTATGTTTATTTCGCAACTAAATTTCAAGTGTTGTAATAGAAAATTTGTGATTGACATTAATTAACATTGTGTTATTCAATTGAGCTGTGTATTTTGTTAATTATATTAGAATGAATAAATAATAATAAGTAAAATCAAAAATACTGCATTAAACACAACATTATGTCATGTCAACAAATTGAAATGAACCTATCATTATTTCGACCCCTGTTACAGTAGTATACTGTACAATGTACAATGTA
Organism: Lasioglossum marginatum; assembly: GCA_028455795.1. Classification (NCBI taxonomy): domain Eukaryota; kingdom Metazoa; phylum Arthropoda; class Insecta; order Hymenoptera; family Halictidae; genus Lasioglossum; species Lasioglossum marginatum. The sequence goes on from CM052246.1 coordinate 1,473,926, forward strand.
CACTGGTTCCGAAGGAAAGCGAACGAACACAAGTTAATATGTATTATAAATGTGCTTTATTCGCGATCAACTGCTCTCCGTTTCTCTACTTGTTTAAGAAATGTCGTGTCACTGTTTTTGGTAAGGTCTAATAATAATAACACATAAATAGCAAGGTGGGCTCTCTTGGACCCCGACAAATGAATTTCATAAATAGCCTCGGCTTTAATAAATTTGGGATAAAGAATAACACAGGATAAAAACCACATTACTTTGCGAAGGTTAATGTTGAATTACCCGATATATCGTACCCCAATATACAGGGTGTTCGACTATAGGTGGGAGAAAATTTAAGGGGTGGTTCTCCGTGACAATATAACTCGATAATGAAGAATGTCAATGAATAAGATCAATGGCACGCACGTGAGATAATCGACGGGCACAGCCACAATGAGAAAGAATCGCGAAATTCGTGAAAACAGGATAGACAATGTATTGGTATAGCAACGCGCGATCTTAATTTGTTTTATCGATCAGGCATTGACTTCATCAGCTGTCGTGAATCAGTGTGCATACGAACACAAGCGCGTACGGACGATTCCTCTTGCACAAAAACATCTTCTTAAGAGCCTGTTCAGACGCGGCGGAAACCGCGCGTTTTCGACCACGCGATTTGAACCGCGCGGAGCTTATTACATTAGCGTCTATGCATTTGTTCACACGTGACCGCGCGATTGAATAATCGAAAACAAAAATTGCGCGGTCGAAAACGCGCGGTTTCCGCCATGTCTGAACAGGCCCTAAAACGTTAAATTGTTTCTTATGTGGCTACACTCATAGCTTCACATTAATTACACTAACATTTTATTCTCCGTATGCGAAAGTCAAATTGACGTGCATCAAACGCGAATTAATTGTGCACGATTGCAGTACGCATATTACATATGTGCATTTTCGTGAATACTTGCACTTGCGAGGATTCCATTCAACATTTATGGACACAATGGACATCACTTTATAGTGATATCGAATAAATTACTTATGTGAGAGTAATTAAAAAGTAAAAGGGCATTGATCCCTTCTGCTCGATAATTCCATAGGGCGGATATTAGAAATGCCCTTGAGGATTTTAACGAGTAGACAGGTTCAATGTCGTGCAACGATCAATTTGTTAATCATGTTCATCAATTTGTTACACATTTTCACCTCGCTCAGGGCCTAAATGAGAACCAAGCAAGCATGTATTTGTCACTTGATATGTGACTGTTGCGCGCCTCTGTGATGTCCGCGGCGTGCACCTTTGCTGGTCGGGTTGCCGCCTTTTAGGCGGATCTGTAATTGTTAATACTTAAATCTGTGGTTATAAGGAAGAACGCCGCATGTCGCATACTTTTATTTTCGAGATATTGTTGGTTGAAGTTTTGATTACTAATTCTTTGACATAGGACATTCGTTAAATTGCATTATTCTCTGAGCCTTTCGAAGTTGTTTTTCATGACTCTTTTATCGGTGAATACGTAAATCCTATATTCTAAAGCTCGATTAATACATAAACTCAAATTTTTTGAATTTCTGACATGCGGCGTTCTTCCTTACAACCACAGAAATAACGAAGCCGAAATCGTAATTTTTTTATTCTTCATTTTCGACCTACATGAAGAACCACCCCTTAAATTTTCTCCCTTTGTAGTCGAACACCCTGAATACGCTAGGCACGAACGCCGAAAAATAGGGAAGGGGCATGGATGACTACCCTGAGGATGCCCTATCCTGGATGAGTAATACGAGTGCGGTAAGCCCTTGATAGTGGGTCGATATTGGCTGATATTAAGTGATGAAAATTGAATTGTTTACTCTCTACTTTTCCCGTTCGTAGCCAAGGTAAGATGCATTTCTGGGCAGAATCTGCTACTTATAATTAGATGTACATATCACGTACATCTGGATGGCAGATTTCGGTTTACCCTTGTCTGCCACTCTTCGAATTGCACTAGCAGTTAAGGTAGTAGCCGGGGCCAAAGATTACAATACTTTACCGGGCCCACCGAGTGAGGACATCACGCGGTCCCCTCGAACTCTTCCCCATACCCAAGGAGACGAGACTGCTGAACGCGCGCTCCTAACAAGGTTACGCTCCCCTTGGCAAAGGTAGGTATTTACAAATGTGAATAACCAATCAAAGACTAAATAGAAGACAGAGATTCTTGTACCCCACCCATAGCGAGGTTAACTGCAAAGAGACACAAGCAATGCACAGTCAGCTACCAACCACACTCGAGGTCCAGGCACTACAATTACACACATTTTTATTTCGTCGCCTCTGTTAAGGTGGCAAACTCGTTTCCAGGATTGCAAGGGTGCGGGATGCGCCTTCTCATTTCTCGATAATACAAAGATGGGGTTTTTCAGTAGTCAAAAGCGCTAGATAAAAGATCAATCTAGGCCGAGATCACCCTGAAAAGTATTATTTTTACGTTTACGAGGCGTAATTTGCATTATTCGGAAGCATACAACTGCGCATTTAGCTATTTTCGTAAAGCTGTGACAGCTACATGCTGCCGAATAATGCAAATTACGCCTCGTAAACGTAAAAATACGACTTTCGAGGGCGATCGCGGCCTAGATTGATCTTTTATCTAACGCTTTTGACTACTGAAAAATCCTATCTTTGTATTATGAAGAAATGAGAAGCCGCATCTCGAAACCTTGCAATTCTGAAAACGAGTCTACCGTCTTAAGGTTTTATTCTATCACTGATTATTTACTTATTTTTGTTACATAGCCTATTTCAGAAGACCATCAAAATTAACGAAAAAGGACCACTTCGTTTTGTAACTAAAAAGAAAATCAAAATATTTTCAGAACTGAAAGGATAAATTAATATCTGTTTCGTAGTATACAAATATCAACTTGATAAAGTGAACTTGAACTATAATGTTTCTGCTATGTCACAATCTAAGTGTTCCATCTTGATTGGATCCCGTCTGGCCTTAGACCATATAAACCTATAAACATGGCACAGATACTTTTCCACGAGGAAAACATAAAGTAATTTGTGACGTCACATTTTCCAAAGATGTATATATAAGTTATGCTCATCGACAGTGCCTACGCTTGGCTTATGGGGGAGAGGGGAATCAGCGGGTGCGCCATGTGCCATGTACACAGTACACGGAAAGAATGGACAGGATAATTTCAAAGAATTTGGCATTTTATCATGAAATAATCAACATTTGAAATACAAATATTTATTCTGTTTGTCTTATTAAGGTATTACAATGAGGTATATGAGATAATAATCTTATTATGTATTAACTATTTTAGGAATCGATATTTGATTCCGAAGATTAATAACTTTCGCATATTATGCAGGTTACAGAATGTTTTTTACATATAAATCGATCACATTTACAACATTTTAAACGTCGGTCTGCCGTGTCAGCCATTTTGATATTATCTTAAGAATTACCTTGTGACGTCACATTTTATCACTGTCTTTGCCTCAGTAGACTTTCCTATACACATTCTATACCTATGCCTGGTCTATAAGTATATATGGTCTAAGCGTCTGTGGCTATTGTATAAACCATTTTGAACTCGTCTGCGAGGTTCATTAGTTCCGTCAGACGAAATTAGATTTTTCTATTTTTGTTACACGCGCAAAGTGCTGCGCGATGTTCCAAACTCGTGGAACGTATTCGAAACTGAAATTTCCGTGAAGAGAAAAAGAATGAGCAGAAAAGATGCGGCAATATCGATTGAATATTAGAAATCTGAAGGCATGCAAAACCAACGAGCACACATTAACCTTTTTGACTTGCTAAACAGGTTAATTTGAATGTTTAAATTCCAGACCCGTTCAACTCAATTTGCGAGGACTCGCCGTCTGTTTAATTCCTTTCCTTCGTCCTGCTGGCCACCCCGCACTTGCATCAACTATCGTTAAGCCAACCCACCTGGCCTGTTAACTTCTAACACGTCTCGAGCGCCTGACATACGGAAACGTCCGACAGCCTCTCACACGGGTGCTTAAACGGGCCATGCGCTTCCTGTATTGTTTAACTAGAGACCGTCGCATTTCGTTTGCTCCTAATAGTTTCGCAACCTTCCCATCATTATCCTATTGAAAAATTCAAACATTTTTACATTGCAACAACACCTCGTATAGCTATTTACCTACCCACCGTACGAAATTCCTTCGTTTGATTTCCATTAGCTTACTGTACTTAAATAAGACTTTTTCTTCCAATTTTGTATACTGATAGGTTGTATTTTGCAATTAAAGTATACTACTAGTTCAAAGAACTTCAATTATAAGTGATCAATTTTATTGTACCTTTTACTAATAACGCGAAATGTCACCTTTATTTTATGCGACCTTCAGCACTCTTTCCGGAAGTGATTTGCATACATTTTTTATTGTTTTTTGCTTTCTAAATTTCCATTTTCTTCCACATACGTTTTCAAATTTTTGACGTTATTAGTTGCTTCCCGTGTGAACATTAATATTCGGACGCTTTCAAAAAAACGGTAACTTTTTCAATATTGCACTATACGATTTGAACTTTTTTGACAAGTAAGAGCACTACATGTTGTGAAAAGAAATTTCTTAAAAAATTGCAGGTGGTCGGAATTGTGTATAACTGTTTAATGTGGGCCTGTATTGAAAATGTAAAAAATACACGCGCCCGGCGCCGCGCCGACTTTGCCAACACGCGTCTAGGTCGCGCTCTAATTGGTCCGCGTTTTCCGTTAATAACTCCTAAACAAAGCCGCGTCAGCCATTTTTGCAAAGGAAAATATTGCTTCAAATGACCTCAGCAACCTCCCGTTTCCGGATGTTGAAGGAATTTTGGGACACCCTGCATATGAAGTAAGGCTACCAAGGTATCTAGTGGAGAAAGAAGAAGGAGACAGAGTCTGATGGCTAGAGCAAGATGTGGAAATATGGAAAAAGGGAACAAATATTGGTGAAAGGAGAAAGAGAGAATGTGCACATGATATGCGAAAGACATCTGGGAAGCTAAAACATTTGGCAGAGGATTCTGAAGATGTAGAGAAAATAAATATAAGTATTGAAAAGATAGTACAAGATAAAAGAGTGGGAGAGATAGTAGACTAGCATAGGAATATCGAAAGAAAAAGGAAAGAAGTAACCAAAAGTGAGATGAGAGGGAGAGGCAATATTTGATGTAAGGTATTAGGATAGATTAGCATCTATTATAGATAATAAGGTATAGGGTATGGCATGGGATATATGTAGATTGGACGGACAGACGGACGCCGGACGGACGGACGGACGCACAGTGGGGTATTTGGCCGAAAAACGGAAATAAAATATTGTAGCGTTATTTATGGGCTTAGGGTTATAAAAAAGTAGGTCGTTGGATTCGTCTTGACGCCAGCTATAACATTATGAGATAAAAAATGTATTTTAACATTTAAAAAATCAAAATGGTTTTTATTTTTTGCCGAAAAAGAATTTTTTTCGAAATTTTAAATATAGAATTTTGTACATGTTTAAGTACTGTTCAACTTTTATTCGAAACATTTTGTTCTCAGATTATCCGAAACTCTTGAAAAGTCGTGATAATGGAGTGCTTCCACCGCACAGTGGGGTATTTGGCCGAAAAACGGGAATAAAATATTGTATCGTTATTTATGGGCTTAGGGTCATAAAAAAGTAGGTCGTTGGATTCGTCTTGACGCCAGCTATAACATTATGAAATAAAAAATGTATTTTAATAACGACGCTGCGATTTTCGATGCTCATTTCTACTTAAATTAGTTATAACTCTCCAATCCGGAAAAATCCGGAAGAAATTTTTGTTGGACCATAATCGCAAAGCTTTATAGAATGTAATGGTACAAGAAGGAGTGCTCAATTCAGTTCAATAGTATACCAAAATCGTCAATAAAGTTTCGAAATCGAAAAGAAACTTACAGAATGATTGGTAATGTTGAAATATTAATAACAATACTAATTTAGATGATAACAGAATGAAATCTGTGAAGAGTTTGTACACCTATCTCAATTCTGTACATCATCGTAATCAAAGCATCGTCGTAATCATTATCACTACTTTTCAAGAGTTCGGATAATCTGACGACAAAATGGTTCCAATAAAAGTTGAACAGTATTGAAACATGTACAAAATTATATATTTAAAATTTCAAAAGAATATTTTTTTCGACAAAAAATAAAAATTATTTTGATTTTTTAAATGTTAAAGTACATTTTTTATTTCATAATCTCATAGCTGGCGTCAAGACGAATCCAACGACCTACTTTTTTATGACCCTGAGCCCATAAATAACGCTACAATATTTTATTCCCGTTTTTCGGGCAAATACC
>CM052246.1:1480359-1577600 GCA_028455795.1 Lasioglossum marginatum
ATTTTCGTGAAACATGTACCTACGTAAGCATACATACAGTATATTTCTAGTAAAATATAAATATGACAAAAATGGATATGTTTATTATTATTATCCACAAATACCGCAATACGCATGCTCAATACGCATAATTAAGATACATTAACCCTTTGCACTCGGTGCTATTTTAATTTGAAAATTAAATATTTCTTTCGATCTAGAATAATTCCATTTTATATTAATTTTTTTCTTTGTATGAATATAAAATTAATATTTCACAGATAAACTTTGTTGAATATATTCTTCGAAAAAATAAGTACGAATAAAAAATAAAAGATAACTTTCGATTATCTTTCCTTAAAAATTTTAGATAAAAAATTTCCTATCTCTGGTCGTAACGAACAGTATAAAAAACGTAAAGAGTCATTAAGTGGCCAGAGTAGCCTTAATGAACTTTATATACAACTAGTTTTCATAATGTTATAATTCTGAAATCGATCAAAATATTGCGACAAATGTATAAAGTATGTTCTCAGTTTTGCTCATCACTGTATTGTATACTGTATGTATATATCCTCCCCCCCCCCCCTCCTCATCAGATTTATCTAAAATACTATAAGAACATTAACAACAACGTTTATATTAACATGAACAAATACGAACAAACACGACCCCTCTTCATATGTATAATATTAACCCTTAGCTCTTAGCACTCGAGTCAGAGTTGTGTTTTTTGTTTCATTATAATTGAATTACTCCACGAATTATAATTACAAAGTAATTCAATTACATTGTATTGCATTATTTCGTAATTCGAAATTCAGTCGGTTCATTCAATTAAATTACAATGTAATTTGTAATTCTGGTCTCTCATCCAATTAAAGTATAGTGTAATTACGAATTATATTGGAAAAAGAAAAAGATTAGTGCTATTCATACATGCATATATGTATTGTGTAATCAAAAATAAATTTGTTTATTACGTTCGTTTCAGAAAAGAAATATAAATTGTAGAAAGTCATAAGACATAGGACAAAAATACTACAGAAAGAAACACTGTTTGATAGGAAAGACTTAAAAAAGGAACATTTTTCATCTTTTTCATCTCACTAATCACTTATATGGTCATATTCACTGATGGCAATTGTCAGCAAGTTTTAAATTAGTTTGAATTTTGAACCCTTAGCACTCGAGTGGTGACTTAATGTTACCACTAAAAATTGCTGTACCAGTATTCAAAATATGGTTTACATTATAAAATATCTTGGTATGTAATCAATTACTAAACATTTAAGTATTACATATATGATATAAATATATCATAAAATTAAGAAAATCATATAGAATGGAATTATCCTTGCTAGGAAGAAGAAGTGTTTAATTTTCGAATAAGAATAGCTCCGAGTTCAAAGGGTTGATGAACATTTGCATGAGAGAATATTCTCATAAACATACTGCGTTGTCTGTGAACGTGAGACGGAAGAAACACAGATAAAAATATTAAAAATGAAAGATATTTTTCATACTAAGCGAGTAATGTACATTTGAGTAATTTGCATTATATTGTATTTCAAGTTCATTTTAATTAATTAGCTAGTAATTAGCAATTAAATTATGTGAAAGGTTCGAATTATGTAATGCAATTACAATGTAATTCAAAAACTGTGTATATATATTTACGATACAATGAAATTAAATTATACATAATTCAATTACAATGTATTTAAAAATTAGCACAAAAGTTTGCTCAGAGCACCATTAAAAATTGGTGTACCATTATTCAAAATATTGTTTACATTATTAATTATATGGTGGTATTATCGGTATCTAATCAATTACTAAAAAAACATTTACAACTGCGCAAGTATTATATTATGAGATAATGATTTTCATATCCATAAAAATCATATAGAATGTGGAAAATGGAAGGAATTATTCCAGGTCTGAAGAAATTTAATTTTCGAGTTAAAATAACTCCGAATGTAAAGGATTAAGAGAAATAGAAAAATTTTGTTTATTCATTTTTTATCCGGGATAGCGCGAACGCAGTCCCGACTACCAAAAATTGTACGTCCGAGATATCCACTTTAGGGATATTCGCAAGGGTCAGCTCAACCTAAGTGCAATGGAGGAGCCTCGCCCTGGAGGAACCGCCTTCGTGATCACGGTAACCTCTACGCCAGGTAAGTATGCTTTCAAACCCGATTCCACGATACTTGTTACAACGAGGTACTAGTTTTAGAAGCGAGAATCGGGATCCCTCCGAACGCACCATAGCGACAAGTTTTTGAACTAACCACACCTCATGTAACGGTCATTTTCAACCCCGTTCAAGTTCAAGCCCAGCTGTGTGACCGTCACATTATATTTATTCTTTATAAAGAGGGTAGACAAATGTTCACCCAAAAACGCTACATGAAAACATTAACTCTTTGCACTCGGAGCTATTTTAACTCGAAAATTAAACATTTCTTCCGACCTAGAATATTTCCATTTCCATTCCCTATGATTTTTGAAATTTTGTGGATATGAAATTAGTTATTGATATAATACCTCGTACAATACCTAAATATTTATAATCGATATATTTGTAATCGATTAAATACCGATATATTTAATAATCTAAATAATATTTTGAGTAATGTTACAGCAATATATAGTGGCGCCCTCTCAGAGAGAGCTAAGAGTACACTGACATAATTAATTAACACTAACTGTACCACGACCGGTCAAATGACTGCTTTCACATTCTTTATTTTGTAATTATTGAAATTATACAGATGTGCTTCCATTAGAAATTATTCAATAAATTTCTTTATTCGAGCAAGTATTATTATAAAAATTGTGAAGAATCTAATTAAATTCAGTCTTGTAATTATTATAAAACAGTATATATCGGACACATTTTGTACCCGGTACGGTTAGTGTTAAATATTTCTTTCGACCTGGAATAATTTCATTCTATATTAATGTTTTTCTTTGTATGAATATGAAATTGACCCATGCATTGACTCATTAAATGTTTAGTAATTGATTAGATTCTTTATTCGAGCACGTATTATTATGAAAATTGTGAAAAATCTGAATAAATTCAGTCTTGTAATTTTTATAAAACAATATATATCCGATACGGTTAATGTTAAAGATATTATTTATTTGTATGTCTGTAACGTAATTGTGTCATTTATCATTGTCTCAACCTATATTTCGTTAAACATGTATACATAAAATGAACTAAGATTAAAATTTTGCGACTATGTTATTTACATGCAATTTATTTATTTATTATTGCTCTAAACCGAGTTCTCTAAATATATAAACGTATCTCAGAAAAGTCAATTGCAAAGGAATGCAAATTTTTTAAAATTATAATATGTTTTTTACTTTAGCAATAATCAAATTATTATATGGACTATCCCCCCTCCCCCCAAAATGGTATAGTTTAAGTTTAATCTTATATTATGAATACTATACATATGTTAATTTGTTTAGCCTTTTAACATTTTTCATTACTTTTATACGCGCGCGCGTGCAAAGTATGTTGGCCAGAAAAAATTAGTATACATATCTACATCTACATACACATGCCAAAAACTTTCTACAGCAAAAAATACTTGATTGCGTACACAACGTAAGGAATACTCTTTATTTATTCAAACTACAAATATCATGAAAAATGTCATTTTTCTTATGATAAAAAAGTATACGTCTATTAAATAAGAAAGGAAAGAAATGATATTGGGTCTCTATTGAGTCGTTACGAGACTCTGTACAGTATGATATCGCTAAAAGGTATGATGTCGCACAGTGGGGTAAACCGATGAATTTTGTGTCAAAATCAAAGAATTTTCGATAGGAATGAGATAGAGCGAAATATTGCAGAATATGGGGAAAATAGAATACAATATAAAGAATATAAAAGGTATAAAGATATAAAGAGATAAATAAAAAATATAAATAAATTGTGGTTTATCCAATACCATGTACGGATTTTCTTTCTTGATATGCTATACATCATTTCCTGTAGAGTTTGTCACGCTGACTTCAAATCTGATTGTAAAATTTGTCTACCACTTCAGGATTTTACAAAAAATCGATTTTTGTGTAAGAAACTAATGAAATCATTTTTTCGTTGAAATGATTTGATAACCCACTAGCTTGAAGGTATATTGTATTCTCATATATGGAACACAATAAAATGAAAATATCATATTTTTTGTGTAGAGTTTATGCCACGATTCATTTGCATCTTCTGAATAGTAAGCTATCAGTAAATATGATACTGCATTTACGACAAACTAGCCGAAAGAATAGAATGCTAGACGTTTTTAATCGATTAGTATACTTAACCGACCCGAAAATTTCAATTATGTTAGTAAAAAATCGATTGAAGTTGTACAAAAACAATAATGTATCACCAAAAGTTAAAAATTTCGTTGATGAGAAGCAAGTTAAATAGGATTAAATACTTGCCTTACTTCCTGTGTTAACGAAAATATAATTATGGAAAATAGATATTTAATTTAAATTAGATTACAGCCACGCACAGGCTACAGAGAGCGCCAGTGACAATGACAGCGATACAATTCATCCTTTGTATTATTTTTATTGTGTTCCACATATATGAAAATACAATATATCTTCAAGCTAGTGGGTTATCGGGCTATCAAATCATTTCAACGAAAAAATGATTCCATTAGTTTTTTTCACGAAAATCGAATTTTTGTAAAATCCTCAGGTGGTATACAAATTTTTTACGGCCAGATTTGAAGTCAGTGTGACAAACTCCACGGGAAATGATGCGTAGCATGTCACGAAAAAAATCTATCCATACATGGTATTGGATAAACCACAATTTTCTTGAAATACTGCAAGTTTAATCCAGATTTTCGAGGTTAAAAAATGTTTGTACCATAATCTCTCTATGTTTTCCATATTCTGCAATATTTCAGCTATAATTTAAAAAAAAATCATCGCTTTATTTCATTTCTATCGAAAGTTCTTTGATTTTGATACAAAACTCATCGGTTTATCCCACTGTGCGTTGTCGCTACTTCGAGGGTACTACAAGGATTAGAGTGAGATAGTGTTTCAAAGCGCATAAATTTTTTCAGACATATTCCAATCTATTGGAAAACCAAAACTACAGGAGAAAACATCACACACGCGACTGAGCGAATCATCGTCCTACACAAGATATGAACGAAAGCTTGGAATTATATTTTGTTAATATAAAAACGAAATAGTATAGAAAAATGCAGTACGTTGGTACCTCATATATCGTGTTGAATCAACTCGCATATTATTTAATTCAATTTTTAATTAAGCAACGCTTCTCGTTGACGAGATACATTAACATTCATAAGCGTTTCTTTTCTTTGAAAAATATCTGTTTGAAGTGAACAGCTTGAAATAAAAAATTATGTACATATAGTAATTAAGGGAAAAGTCAGAAGTTGAATCGAACTAAATGAAATCTCTTATCTTAACACTAATCCCACTAAAACATATAAAAGTGAAACACCGTATAGAAGTGAGAAGATTGAATTTACTTCAACTTTGTACGGTTTTCATTATAATACTGTTATAATAATGCATTATAATAATAATAATGTTTAAATAAAGAAGACAATTCAGTCATTTCCTATGAAAGCGTTTTTATAATTTCAACAACTATGGCATAGAAAACCGGTCAATTTGAACCATGGTAGGTTTAGTGTTGATAAAAAAGTGTTTACTGTAATACTGTAAACTGTAAAAATGGAAAGTACCATGCGATTTTATAACATGTGCATTCACATAATATTTTTGACAATGAAAATTATTACTAAAACGAATGCGTGCAAATTATCTCTTTCACGTTATAACATTACAATTCTAACAGTTTATGAACTTTCAGTCGAAAATGTGAAGCGTGTTTTAAAAATTCAAGATGAATATTCTATATTTATCAAGATTATGTACATTACATGTCTAACCTGTCAACGATAATAAGAGAATTATCCAATTTTACTTTTTTATTAGCTCGCTTTCTTGTTTTAATATTACTCAAATTAATAAATATAATATCAAATAAATATTAATTACCAGCATCATAAAACGAAAGTTCATTCTCAATCAGAATCATTGTTCTTGCTTCATTCAATTTAGCACAATAGATATACATATATATTATATACATAATATATATAACGTCAATACTGTAATTATACATATATGTATAATATATAATATATATACGTATATACATACATGAATAACACAAATAACGTAAAGTGAAAACACATTTCGATTAATGTACGTATAACTAAATGCAGAGACATACAACGTTTTCATGGTTATTATTTTTAAACACCTTTTAACATAAACACATTCTACATTAACCTTACAAATGATGAAAGTACTTATTTATAAGTTACATTATATGTTGTTGCACAAGCATATATGCCGAATTTATAATTTGCCAAGTACATATATATGATATGTACATACATACATATATGTATATCCAGGTTAAGGAAGTATTAACTAACCTCGATATTGTCTTCACTGAGGTTGTATTATTGTTGTAGAGTTAGGCAGGGTTTAAACAATTGTTCAGCATTCGCCATCGCGCAATTTGTAATAATCTAAGATCCAATGACATGTTTAATTACAATAACAGAAATTATTTCTTATTATATCAATACTTACTATTTCTGTACGCAATTACAATGTTTTTCTGCAAACCGTTCTCAGTAACAGCCGAAAGTCGCAGTATCAAACAACGATTGTAACACAACATGTGACAAACGCTCGGAAAGGTTCGATCATTGAATTCACGATCTCGGGCACAAATCGTTCGATTACCATCGCCATCCCTATCTTCTTTGTATAATGCTGGTATTTTCGCGTTTTTATCTTTTTCCTCTATATTGTTTTCTGTATCGCCATTACACTGCTCACAGTCGCAGGAAGCTTCGTTTTCAGTGGACATGCTGTTATGTCCCAAGCCAACTATAAGAACTGAATAAAGAACACTACATTTATATTTAAATCGTGTAATACACTTCTCTGAAACTTTCACTATTGCTATTTACACCACGTAATAAAAATACAGCATATTCTATAAACTGAATATTTCCATAATTTGTATGAATTAAATATTAAGAATAGTTTAGTCTACGTATTTAATTCAATTTTTTAATTAGCTGCTATTATTTTTTTTTAATATTAGCTATTTCCAACTAAGTTGCTCATATTTAAATAATAGGACTTTTTGTTAACAGAAACTACATAGTCAAACTCTGTAAACAACGAAAGTAGATAAATTTTTTTCGTACAAATTAAGATTATAGAATAATTTTTCGAATATTTTCATAAAATATTTTTGTTACGTGGTGTAAATAGCAATGGTGAAATTTTTAGAGATGTGTATTACGTGAATTAAATTTCTCTACTTTTGCTGATTACAGAGTTTTATTATCTAGTTTATATATTAACAAAAAGTCTTATTGTTTAAGTATGAGCGACGTAGTTAGATATAGTTATAATAAAAAAATACTTAAAAAATTGAATTAAATACGTAGAATAGACAACTTTTAATATTCCTTGCTTAGTAATTCAGTTGAAATATAAAATTTTCTAGAACGGTTGCTGTTTCAAATTTTCTTAGTTGTTCAGGTATTTACTAAATCGATATAATTATCAAGGCAGAGTCGGATCAAAGAAACGTGTGTATAAGTGAAAAAAACAATTTGAAATATATTTCAAAATTTGCGTAGAGCAAAAATGGAGAGTGATCTGCTCAGAAAATTAGAGAATACATGTATATGAAATTTTCAATGTAACCATAACATATTATCGCAGAACAATGGAATAAAAAGATTAAATTTTGAGGCTGTAGACAGAGCAATAATTGGTATATCATACAATAAAAATAATTTTCACATGTGAAGAGGGGCAAGAATAATTATTTCTAGTATAGTGTTACGTTTGATTACTTCCTATTCCTATGAACGAATAAAAATGATTGGAGTTCAAGATTGAAGATTCAAACAAATACTTATTTCTTAATATGAATACACACATATATTTGTGTGTGTGAATGCGTACGAGAACAATATATATTTTTAAACAAAACTTCGGCATTCCTTTTTACATGAATCAGCTGTATAATCATCACTCGAAATATCGAAAAAGTGATATAATTATTGTGTTGTTTTTCTCGGCTAATTTTATTTGATCTTCCAAAAAAGTATAAAAAACATGATGCACAAACATACAAAATATACACGATCTATGCAATAATCGCATTGTAGGGAGAGACTAAACGGGAAAAAGCTGTAGCTGAAGAAACGAAGGCACAAAATCGATTATTGGACGAACTAGCAGTCGCTACCGATTCAAACTGACGTTATTTGACGACTGTACGTTGAGATATTTCGTCTGGTACATACAGTGCTGTGTTATTGTACATTGTAGTTTAAGCCTTAAGCTTGTTCATTTTTAACACAGTACAGTGTAACAAATCAGATAATCTACAAATGAAAATTTAAATAGCGGTATTTCTAACTTGACTAGAGAACAGCTTATCGAAAAAATGTATCTATGCATATAAAAATATTTGACGAACTGATGCACAGAAATTATATTTCAAACAAATAAAGTAGTAAATATGTAAAACATTACTATCTTAAATTGCAATGTTTGTTATATATGTATGTATAATATATAAAGTCTATAATTACAGTACGAAGTAATTATAATTACAGTACTACACATAAATTTCGGTGAGGAAATTCATATACGCGTACGTCACTGTTTCAATGGATCAAAAACGTCGACATAGTAACCTTTGGCCATCATGCAGTAAAAGTAAAGCGTGTGCGTATCAATGTTAAAGTGACATAAATAGATACACGAAGTTTAGTAAGAAAACAGTAGTCGTATCTATGTAATGACTTCAATGACCTAGTATCGTGTTGTTTTTTACTGAACACTTACAGTATTACTAACTATGTAGTTGTACGAAAGTATATTTAACTTGATTTAATTGTAAATTTCGTTTATTGTGATCTAAAATATTACACATGTTTAGTTGTAGATATATTTCGTATTGTTTAAATTCATGAGCAAATTTCATTAAAATTGTAGATTTCCGAAGCCATTTATACAAATAATTCTTGTAACCATTTATTATACTGAAAACTATTATTACATTGAAATATTAAAAATAATATTGGAAAGGTATATTATATACAATGTAGTACATATATAATGTATACTGTATACACGTAACATACAATACAGTGATTCGAATTATTATATTCGGACGCTCTAAAAAAGGCGATAATTTTTTTAATATTGCACTATACGATTTGAACTTTTTTGGGAAGCTAGAGCAGTTAGTTTACCACATGTGAAAAGAAATTTTTCCAGAAATTGCAATAGATCGGAATTGTAGAAAAAATACTAAAAGTTGCATTTTACAACTTTTTTATGTGGGCCTATATTGAAAATTTAAAAAATACGTTTAGTAGATCTGTGTCAATTATATGCACTGTGAAAGTTTCATCGAAATCGGTTGATGCGGAGAAAACGATAAGCATTGAAAGATGTAAGAATCCTTACATTCACTGCAGTTATAGGCCGAAATTCGTGAAAATCTGCAATTTTTATCATCTTTAAACATTTTTAGCTCATTGCAACGTCGACCGATTTTGACGAAATTTTCAGAATATGTTTAATTGACACAGATCTACAAAACGCATTTTTTAAATTTTCAATATAGGCCCACATAAAAAAGTTGTAAAATGCAACTTTTAGTATTTTTTCTACAATTCCGATCTATTGCAAGTTTTGAAAAAATTCTTTTTCACATTCTGTAGCAAACTAATTGGTCTAGCTTCCCAAAATAAGTTCAAATCATATAGTACAATATTAAAAAAGTTATCGTCTTTTCAAGAGTGCCCGAATATTAGTGGGAGTCACTGTACATACATAAAGATATTTATGAATTATTTACAAGGCACAAGAAGGTTCATGTTCATGGTAAAATATAAAATGTATTTTTAATAAGATCGATTGGGTCTTATACTATCGATAATGTGTTCTCAAATTAAATAAACTTGAGCTAATAGAGTATTTTTTGTCTGCATGTTACCTTGACATGTTTAACTTTAGTAAAATTGTTGTTTCTCAATTCTCTAATACCTTTGTTTACAGTCCAGATTAGAACAATAACGTTTGATAGTAGAACGATAAAATGAACGTAACACAATAGCAAAAAATATTGATAATCTTGAAATCTATTTCGACTCGTAACGCGACGCTCGAATCTTTAAAGTTTATTGGCATAACAATAGGTATTTCGCGGCAGCTGACAATTGCATAATGTTGTGACTTATGAACTAATTTACATCTTAATCCGAGTGCCCATTGTTCGACGCTATTGTAGCTCAAGAGCTTACTGTGTTTAGGGTAGCAAACTTCGGAGCATTGTAAGAAGACTACGTATCTACATTCGTCGATTGCTAAAAGAGAATCGTCAATAATGAGAAAATCTGTGAATTATATTAAGATTAATTTTTGTCAAATTTTTTGATAGCGTGCAGCATCAGTAATTAACTAAAGACTGTGATTTAATCAGCGAGAACAAAAACAACGTAAGTCAATTTTGCTTTGAAATTGGTACATTGGTAAAATCATATTACATAGTATTAGTTTATCAGATTAGTACGTATTATTAGAACAAAAAAGTTCCTTATTATTACAGATAAAAAAAATTGATATCATCTAATAGAGAAAATGTCTATATAAAAAGAAATAATAAACAACGATACATTATCTAAGAAGCAAAAAGATGTAACATTTTCTTATTGTATTGATACTGTTTCATTTGAAAAGAAATTGAAATTAAATTTGTTAAATCTAGTTAATTCCATCCACTGCTTGAACATTTCCTCAGATCTAAAATGACTTAACAATCTATGATTTCATGTAGTTTTATAACAATCTAAACGTATAGATATCAATTTCGAAAATATCAAACAAAAGTGCTCACGATCGTTACTTAATTTCATCGTATTTAATCTCGACAATCTCAGAATATGCATCGTTCAATCGTACACCAATTCGTTAAATCTGTTTAATTCCTTCCGCTGCTTGAACATTTCCTTAGATCTGAAAAGTTGGTCTAAACTTCTATCTAGCTTGATTTTAGAAAGAAACATATGTTGGGAAATATTCTAAACGGGTAATTAACAATCTATGATTTCATGTAGGTTTAGAACAATCTAAACGCGTAGATATCTATTTTGAAAATATCAAACAAAAGTGCTCACGATCGTTAATTAATTTCATCGTATTTAATCTCGACAATCTCAGAATATGGAACGTCCAATTGTACACCAATCTCTAAACGAATAGTAAGCGGGGTTGCCATCGAGCGAACGAATATTCCAATTTTCAGATGACACAGCTTGTCTTTTTTTCTTATTCGTTCTTTCTCGTCCGGCACTTGACTCTATTAAGCCGCTTTCAGACCCTGCTATTCTATTCCGCCTTATATTTTCATTTTCAGTAAGTTCATTACGCAGAACGTGATACCGATCGGAGTAGGCTCAAACGCAATGTCTTTCACTGCTATCTTACAAATGCATCTTTTAATTAAATTGTATTTCTTCATATTTCTTTGCATTTGCACTTTCCGATTGGCGTTGGTCATATTCAAAAGTGCATAGCATTATGTTTAATAGATATGATACGTGTGCAGCCTTTTGCTGCAGTCTGTCACTTGCAAGAACAACGCTAAATCCAAATTCTTTACGTTTATGCGTTTTCAATTTGTTTGATAATGATTTGAAAACATTTTTACGATTTCGTTGAATTGACTTGAATGGTAATTTTGTTCAATCTATAAAGATTAGTATGAATGCGGCTTTATTTGCAACAGAAACGAAACGTGATTTCAAAAGGGTATTGAAGTGATGGATAGTGTGAGGTGTGGTGATCGTAGAAACGGGTACTGGAGGGTGAAGAGGACATGGAAAATTGTCAATCAGTACGAGCCATCTAGACTTGATTACACCTCGAGCATTGGATTCGCAGTTTGTTTCGATGCTTTGGAAATGGCTGGCTAAATTTTTATGCTCAATGAAGTTCACTTACTATTGTATCTATTATAAATAGTTTTCCGGATTTATTGTTAATCCTTTGCAATCGGAGCTATTTCACTCGAAAATTAAACACTTCTTCCGACCTAGAATAATCCCTTTCTACATATGTATATTTCTATGAAATTGATATAATACCTCATACAATACTTAAATGTTTAGTAATTGTTTAGATACCAAAATATTTAATAATGTAAACAATATTTTGAATAATGGTACAGCAATTTTTTGTGTTACTCTCTCTCTCCCCCCCCCCCTCTCTCTCTCTCTCTCTCTCTCTCTCTCTCTCTCTCTCTCCCTCTCTCTCTCTCTCTCTCTCTCTCTCTCTCTCTCTCTCTCTCTCTCTGAGTCACCACTCGAGTATTGAGAGTTAACACTAAACCTACCACGAGAGGTCAAATGACCCATTTTAGATTTCTTATTTGACAATTATAGAGATTATAAAGGTATTTTCATGGGAATTGATTGATTTTTGGCTCCAGTGTATATTATAGTAAAAATTGCACAAAATATATATATATATTTAATCTTGTTATTTTTATAATACCATACGGCATACGCATTGGTCACTTTTGATGGTCGGTTGGTTTAGTGTTAATATCCCCAAGAAAGTTTTTATTAGACTGCGGATCTTTGTGCAAAATAAAAACATTCTGCATTGATTGTGGAAAGCAGAAAGAAAATAAAAATTGCTTTCACCCCTTGATGACTTTCTTGCATTAAAAACAACGTTACAGTGTTTTGTTAGATTTTTCTAATCTATTACTGTTTTATATTTCTAATCAATTTCTTCATATTTGCATTAGATCCGCAGTCTAGTTATTATACTATACTTTATATTACAATATTTTATGTATGTGTAAATAATGTTACAAATATACATAACATATAGACAAAGAAGCGTTGAAATTTTAAATCAATAATTCTTTATTCTCCATTCTAGTACCTCGTCTTGTAATAAACTAAAATCTGTAATAAAACTATAGAAATTAGTAAAGGTTGACCTGAATTGAAAGTAAAATATCATTAGGGCCTTTGATAGACGTTCATAGTCGTCGAATTCACAACTTTGCGCAAGACTTTTCTAACTTGAAGGCGTCTCGTATTTTAACAATAATAATTAGACTGCGGATCTTTACAACAAATCTTAACAAAATTAACAAATCTTAACAAAACGATCTTAACAAAATTGAGAAGATGAAATCGGAAATTGTTGGAAAACTTTTAAAATTGAAGATGTCGATATATGATTTTTCCTCTATTAAAATCGTTAAGAGAAGAAATAATATTCAATTTAGTTTCTACGTCTTGCAATCGATGCAGACAATTTTTATTTTGCATAAAGATCCGCAGTCTAGTAATAATAATTATAGTTTCAACTTATACATGTACTTAGTACTTGTTTTCCCCAGGATAAATTTTCGTGATTTATAATAGTGATCGCAGAATCATGATCACGGTCGTGGTTTAATTTCATCCACGTCGTGATCGTGATTGTTTAATCTAGAGTGAATTTGCTCACTGTTATCCTAATTCTTCATTTCGATTGAATTAGTTCTTTTTTTAAATACATCAATTAGCCTGCATAAAAATATCTGCATATAACGTAAATTTAAACTTACGTTACGTTTTCTGTATATACCCAGTAAGCAAAATGCTCGATTTCTGACGGGCATCTGCGACAGCTTTCTGCTGGCATAACGATCCGCCATCTGCCCGGCAGAAGCTGACGGCAGAATGCTGGCAACTCGGTCCTGAATTAATGCGACCGTGTTGCCCTCTTAAACAAAGTCTTATTAATTTTAATCTTATTAAATCTTATTTAAATCTTATTAATTAACTTAAACAAAGCATATACCTATGCTATGTATAAAGTTTTACAAAATACCAATGTATTACTTAACAATTATAGGAAATGCAAACGACAGTTTGAGAAACGTCTTACGAATATAATTTTGATAAAAATGCGATGTAACTCGCAATTTTGTTTTAATGTTGTTAATATAAAACATACAGGTTATGTCTCTGTGACTTGCGCGAAGAACAGTTATGCTCTCTGCCAATCAGAAGCGATCACGAATCGCTATAACGATATGTAATTTCGCCATATTTTCATTGTATGTACAAAATACAAGAAATAAGAGATAATCAAAAATGATTTATTTGATTTCCTCCTCAATCTAAGTAACAAATTTTAGTTGATATTTGCAATTACAATCCCACGTTTATTTATTATTTATTATTTAGATAAAAAAATTTGCCCAACTCTGAATATAAGATTATAAGTACGGAAACATGTGTAAACAATGGTTAAAGTGAAAAAGAAACGTTTAAAATGTGCTAATTTTGAGGAATATTTTTTAATTTGTTTCAGAAACTAAACATGTAGGAGGAAATCTAATTATTCCATACGAACCTTTGACCTATCCATGGCGTTGGTGAATACAAATTACATATCATATTTCGTTTTCAAACTACATACAAACAAAACAATTTTGCAAGACGTGTCTTGCTGCGGACGGCCAGCATTTTGAGCAACTGATAAAAATATATAAGTTTTTTAAATGAAACCATATATTTTTTTTGTCATACCACGATAGCATTTTCCAAGACGAATTCAACGATATATCACATTATGTTATTTACTGTTACAAAACATTAGAAATTACAGGGTGTTTCACGCAAATTGTTTCAGGCCATAATTCCATTATTAATGCATTTTCGAAAAAATATCAAAGGAGAAAGATAAATGGATCGAAGTGTTTATTCTACATAAAACATTATTAGGGTACCATGGCAAAAAAATAGGTTTTGAATATATCTCGAGAACAAATGATTTTTTTAAAAGGCCGAAAATCTTGAAAAATTTCAATTTTTATCACTTTTGATCGTTTATAACTCAATAAACCAATTAACCAATTTCAATGAAATTTTCAGAGGGTATATAATTTATACAATCAAACACATCTTTTAAATTTTCGTTATTGGCCCAGCTAAAAAAGTTGTAAATTTTTACTATTGTTTTTCACAATTCCGACCAAATGCATTTTTTCAATATATTTTTTAGACGTCATTTACTAAACTAATTCTTCTAGCCTTACAGAGAAATTGAAGTCATTTGTCCATTCGTCCATTGAATCACAAAAGTGATTCTGTTTTAAAATGTGTATGATCAGTTATGCTCCTAACTGTATACATACATGCTACAGTATTAGGAAATATTATACTCTCGTCCGTTATTTAATAATCATATTATTAATAATCATATACTTTATAAATATAAAATACAATAATTTAGCGCGCCGACATATTACGCTAGCACCACAAGCGACTATCATCGCGCGAATGTCATTCGATCACGTTCGTTCCCAATCACGGTGACTTTTCACAGTGATTTGTGATTGAATTAGATTTTCTCCTACATATTTAGTTTTTGAAACAAATTGAAAAATGTTCCCCAGAATTAGCAGATTTTAAACGTTTCTTTCTCACTTTAACCATTGTTTACAAATGTTCCCGTATTTATAATAATGTTATAATCTAATAATGTATAATGTAATAATGTTATATTAACCCTTAGCACTCAAGTGTCGAGTCTGAGGAATAAAACAAAATTAAATATGACTTGAGCATTGAATGTTATTGGCGAATAAGCCATGCATGTCTAAAAAAATTGTATCTATTTTTCCTGTCAGAAATCTTGCAGTTAACAAAAATAGATTTAATAATATATGCATTTTTTTAAAGTAATGAAACCATTTCATGTGTTGATTGTACATTTAGTTGACACTGATTTTTAATTTTCATTTCGTTCATTATTGTCTTGCCTTTATTTACAAACAATCACAAGTAGATGACAGAAGTATGACAACCTCTCTTCCAAATCAAATTTTAGATTTTTCGAAATAATACTATGAAAATCGTATTGTAATATTTCATTTTATAACACGGAAATAGAGAGAGAGAGAGATCTTTTCTTTCGTCTTCCTTACTAGTATTAAATGATGTTGTATTCCTTTGCAAATACTTCAGATTTGTTCGATATGCTTCACACATATAAGAAATGATTATTAAAAGCAAGTTATCTGTGGCTACAAGTTATATTGAAATCAGTTCAGAATGTAACATTTTCTTTGTGAAATTTGATGAAATATGATTAATACATGAAACTCGAAGTATTGCTAGATTTACCCTTTGCCAATTCTGAAAAGAGAATTTCGTATTTGCTTGGAGCAACCACAGAAGTTCCAATTTCCTGGTCGATTAAAGACTTACACATTTGAATAGTACACAGTACACATACACGCGCGTTGCTTCGTTCTCGTTAAATTCTATACAAAAAAATTCAATGTGAAACACAATGTTTAAAAGTAAAATGGGAACTAATCTAAGATTCGTTGCATTTTTTGTTATAACATATAACATATAACATATAACATGTTAAATTTATTTGTCGCAACAAAAAAATGTAGGGAATTCAAACAGTGAAAATTATCTATTCAAACAATATGAATATATGCTATAATAATTATATGTAAGTAAACTACAAAATATTGTATAAACGTAATAATGTGTAAATTTAATGTCTATTGCATTATTATCACGTGATCGAAAAAAATTCTAATTTAGAGGATAAATCATCGTCACATTCTAAGGTAAAAATTAAGAGCAGAATATTATAGTTTGGTCTTCATTTTTGAATTATTAACCGTTAGCAGCGCTTGAGCCATTTTCTATCCTTGTCTATCCTTGTTCTATTCTTGTAATTTGATTTACCACACGCACCGTTAATAAACCGATTTTAATCATTGAGAAATAATAAACAAAGCTGAAATCGCAGTTTTTACTTTGATCTTAGTTTTATATTATAGGTATACGTTTTCTACAACATATCGAAAAATCATTGAAATCAGAGTGCTGTTCTGTAGTTTCACCAAATTACATAATTAACGTTCATTCCCACTTGTAAATCTATATTCACCTCTGAATACTTGCTCGAATAGTAACTGTTGGTCTTTGTTTAGAAACGTTTTGGAAATATATTGGGTTGGCAAGAAAGTAATTTCGGTATTTTGAGGTGAGAAAAACCCAATTTTTTTATTCAAGCAATAAACTTGCACTAATGATGATGACCTGAAATCGTACTTGAATCTCTACTCCAGCAGACGCGAAGATTGCAAGGGTCCGGGATTCCGCTTCTGATTTCTCAATAATGAAAGACGGGATTTCAAAATCGCTAGATGAAAGATCAATTTAGGGTGCGATCTGCCTCAAAAGTCCTACTTTTACGTTTACGACGCGTAATTTTCACTATTCGGCAGCATGTCGCGGAGCCGCGAGAAGCAATGTGTCAGGCGACAGTGCTGCCGCCTATCGTGGCTGTCGATATACTGCCGAATAATGAAAATTACGCCTCGTAAACGTAAAAGTAGGACTTTTGAGACAGATCGCACCCTAGATTGATCTTTCATCTAACGATTTTGACTACTAAGTAATCCCGTCTTTGCATTATTGAGAAACCAGAAGCGGAATTCCGGACCCCTGCAATCCTCGCGTACGTATACGTGATCTGGCGGTGTGTGCACTCACACACAGTCAAGCGCGAGCTAGTGGACAGTTTTATGAGCGCGGAATTGTGAAGAAAAGAACATCGAACAAAAAAATTGGGTTTTTTATTTCACCCTTAAAATACCGAAATTACTTTCTTGCCAATTCAATATATCTCTGTGTATGATAGTATGATCATTAGACTGTGGATCTTTATGCAAAATAAAAACATTTAGCATTTATTGTGGGGAGCAGAAATAAAATAATAATTGATTTCATCTCTTAATGGCTTTGTTACATTAAAAACAACATTACAATGTTCTTAAATTTTTCTAATCTTTTAAACTTTCTCGGCCTAACAATCACATATTCGCATGCATGCGTATACATTAGGCACTTATTTACTCTTGAAGAAGATCTTTTAAAAATATTTTTGACGGCATCCCCCAGGATGTTCAAAATAATTAAAAAAAAAATCTGTGCAAAGTTTGAGCTCTATCGGGTAACGGGAAAACGTGCCACCCGGCTCTTAAACATTAATATAATTAATTAAATGCACATAAAATCGTTGTTCTCTAAATTATTAGCCGTATCGACAAGAAAGATTAAACAGAACTTGTAAATCTGAACAGACTGCGACTTTTATGTCGTATTATCTTTTTTGTAAAATAAGCGGTTTACCGTAAAACAAGCGGTTTTCGTAAAATTTGAGAAAAAATCCCGTCTGGGCCGACGCACTATGGGACAAACCGATGAAATCTGTGTCGAAATCAAAGAAGAAATTTCGATAGAAATCGGATAGAGCGATGAATTTTTTTTAAATTAAAGCTGAAACTTTTCAGAATATGAAAAAATAGGGAGATTATGGTACGAACGTTTTCTAACCTTGAAAAAATTCGTTAAACTTGCACAATTTCAAGAAAATGGTGGTTTTTCCAATACCACGCGCGGAAAAAATTTTTTAACATGCTATACCTCATTTCCCGTAGATTTTGTAACGCTGATTTCAAATCTGGCCTCAAAATTTGTGTACGACAACAAAACTAATGAAATCATTTTTTCGCTGAAATGGATTGGTAACCCCACTAGTTTGAAGGTATATTGTATTGTCATATATGAAACACATTAAAAATAATCATAATGAAGTATTTGAACGTTTACTTGACGTATATGTATCACTTGACGAACGATCGCTTGACGTATCGCTGCGGTTGTTGCTGGCGCTCCTTGTAGGCTATGTGTGACTGTAATGTAATTTAAATTAGATATCTATTTTCCATAATTATATTTTCATTTACACAGGAAGTAAGGTATGTATTTCATCATTTGACTTACTTCTCATCAATGAATCTTTTAACTCCTGGTGATAAAAATAAAAAATAAGGTATCACCAGTAGTTAAAAGATTCGTTATGAGAAGTAAGGTAAATGATGAAATACTTACCTTACTTAATATATAAATGAAAATATGATTATGGAGAATAGATATCTAATTTAAATTACATTACAGTCACACACAGCCTACAAGGAGTGTCAGCGACAATCGCAGCGATACGTCAAGTGATCGTTCGTCATATTGATATAAGTCAAGTAAACGTTCAAATACTTCATTATGATTATTTTTAATGTGTTTTATATATGACAATACAATATACCTTCAAACTAATGGCTTACTAATTCATTTCAACAAAAAAATGATTTCATTAGTTTTGTTCACAAAAATCGGTGTTTTGCAAAATCCTGAGGTCATAGACAAATCTTGAGACCAGATTTGTAATCAGCGTGAAAAAATCTAGGGAAAATGATGTATAGCATGTTAAAAAAAAAATTTTTCCGTGCGTGGTATTGGAAAAACCACAATTTTCTTGAAATTGTGTAAGTTTAACGAATTTTTTCAAGGTTAAAAAACGTCCATACCATAATCTCCCTATTTTCCCATATTCTGTAATTAAAAAAAAATTTCATCACTCTATCTCATTTCTATCGAAAGTTCTTTGATTTTGACACAGATTTCATCGGTTTGTCCCATAGTGCGATGCTCCGCGCCGACCAACGCATTATCGCATTTTGTTGTGACATTTTTCTCAATTTTTCCGAAAACCGTTTGTTGTACAAAAAAGGTAATGAGGCATAAAAGACGCGGCCTGTTCAAATCCACGGGGTGCGGGGGCACGTTTTCCCGTTATCCGGAAAAATTCAAAAGTCGGAAAGAAAAGCCACCCTATAGTATACATATGTCATCATTAGGCTGCTTAGGATGTTTATGCAATTTTCAATTTTTGTAGGGAAATTTTAAGAAATTAGAATCATGCAGTAATTTTTTCAGTGGCAGCAGTCTTTGTAGTTCTAAAATAAATAAAAATCGTATTAAATTCTGTGGAATTTTATATTCCAACACTTTTTCAAAATTTTCAGAAGCCATAAATGCATAAAGATTCGCAGCCTAGTCATCATATCGGCATCCACTGTGTACTGTGTATACATATGTATGTATTATGTATACATATTATTTGGAGTAAGAATTTATGTGAGAGGCATGCATAAATAAGTCAATGAAATATGGGCGTGTACATGTGCTAACGTGCCAATCGCTCTCGCCCATTCATCTTTATCTTTAAGTGCCTCTGCGTGTAACTTCACTTCAAGAGAGTGAAAGTATGTACTTACTTACACTCACTCTTCAACTAGTGTACGCAGAACCTTAGAATAAACTGAAGAAAATCTCTTTTATCGCCCGTACTCTAACGAAAACTACATATTCTTTTTATAATTTGTGTGAAAATCTATTCCATAATTTTTCATAAAATAAAATTATTGATATTATTTTTATCATAAAGTGTATAGTAAGCCCGGCTTATTAAGAATTTGGAAAATAATGCATTTTCTAGAATGACATTCACTGTGTGAATCGAGTGAAATAAAATAAAAAATTTTTAAATTATTAAATTAAATTAAAAAAACAATACTATTTTTATATAATACGCATTAGTTCTGTTTCTAGTGTTGTTCATTTTACCACGTTGAATTTGATACTTACCATATGGATTTGCTGTAATTTAAAACAATATACTATACAGGGTGTCCCAAAATTCCTTCGCTTCCCGGAAAAATGGGAGGTTCCTGAGGTCATTTGAAGCAACATTTTCCTTTGCAAAAATGGCCGTCGCGGCTTTTGTTTAAGAGTTATTAACGAAAAACACTGACCAATCAGAGCGCGTCCTAGACGCGCGTTAGCACAGTCGGCCAATTGACAGTTGGCGCGTCGCGCCGCGCCACACCGGGCCGACTATGCCAACGCGCGTCTAGGTCGCGCTCTGATTGGTCAGTGTTTCTCGTTAATAACACGTAAACAAAGCCGCAGCGGCCATTTTTGCAAAGGAAAATGTCGCTTCAAATGACTTCAGAAACCTCCCATTTCCGGGAAGCGAAGGAATTTTGGGACACCCTGTATATACAGTGGTGGACCAAAGTATTCGTACGCCCTTTAAAACAGAATAAGTTTTTTATAATTGTACCAAACTGATGTTTTGTAAGCAATTAGAAGCATTGGTTTACTAAATGATCTGCAAAAAAGATTTTCCAAAAATTACAATCTACAAGGTTGCATGCAAAAATAGAAACATTTTTTAAAACTTTTTTATTTGGGCCCTTAATGAAAATTTAAAATATATGTTTTGTAGATCTATGTTAGTTATACACATACTGAAAATTTCATTGAAATCGGTTGACGCAGAAAAAGTGACACGCATAAGATGTAAGAATCTGTGGATTTTAAGCAGAAACTGACCAAAAGTCGCGAAAAACTATGACTTTCGCCTCATTTAACCACTTGTAGCTCTTGGGTATGTTAATCGATTTTGATGACATTTATGCGCCAGGCATAGTATTCTTTGACTTTTGCCGAACATAGAGGACAGCCGAGCTCGAGAGGTAAACATAACTAATCCGAATGTCTAACTTCTTATGGAACTCTATAAAACTTATGGAACTTTCATGAACATATTCGTGGCATTTTTCTAATGCAAAATCATACCAGATATGATATAATTTCGATGATATTTACTTGTGTAATAGACGATTAAAGTTTCTGGCGCAAGGAAGGACAGCGCATAGGAAAGAAAGAGACGTGGAAAGCCACAGTCGTCGGCACAGTTCAAAGGCTCGCGCTCCTTGCGCCAGAAACTTTAATCGTCTATTACACAAGTAAATATCATCGGAATTATATCATATTTAGTATGATTTTGCATTAGAAAAATGCCACGAATATGTTCATGAAAGTTCCATAGAAAAATAATGAAAAACAAAGAAGTTCGACATTCGGATTAGTGTGATCACACCGATATACCCGAGCCGCATGATGATACTTCTCGGCAACTGAGGCCTCTTGAGTTTCACGGCCCCTCAAGGGGGTATACCCCGCAGTAGTGGGGATAGATCTGGACATTTACAGGCCAGACATTTGGGACATTTATGGATAAAATACTGTATAAATAAAAGAGTTGGAGTCGGAGTCGATATATTTTTTTCCGACTCTGACTGCGACTCCGGGAGTCGATATACCTTTTACCGGGAGTCGATATAGCTTTTTCTTACTCCGGCTTCGACTCCAGTGATCAGCAATTACTCCCAAACTCCGACTCCGACTCCGACTCCGAAGCCCTGGGAAAAACGTAAAAATTTGTCGAACAGTATTATTCAAATTAATCTCCTTTTAAAAATCTCTATTATGTAAATCTGCAACTTCAGGAAAACAATATTTCTCAGGCATTGATCATAGTATTCTGTATGTATCAAATACATGCGGTTTTGTTATGTAAGTAAAAACTTTAATATTGCTTTAATTGCAGTAAAAAATGTAGCATACCATAAATGCTTAATAATTCAATTTGAAGAAAGTTTGTCAAAATATTAATTTATAATTAGAAATTAGTACGATTGAATAGAAATGAAGATGCCTTGAATTTCCTTGAGGACTCTCGTGCCAATGACAGAGCATTTCCGTAAATTATAAAGCCAATCTATTAAATGTTCTATCTGCGCGTCACCTCAGTACTGTTTTAACTGTGGATTTTAAGGAAAAGCAGGACTGTGCCACTCACTTCTTGGATCTTGTATGTCTGAGAAAATGTCCAATGCCGCCACCCTTCACAGACTTCCTTTGCGATTCCTTGGAAGTGCGACAAAATTACCTTTCCCTTTGGACGAGTGGTTAATTAAATTTCTTCATCTTTCTTTTCTCTCTCAGGCAGGTGTGCCATTAACGTCGGATCGGTTTGGTGAAATTTTCTGTATTTGACTGTTCGGCCCATATATTTAACGCGAGTTATAAATATTAATATCAACCGCAGCTTTCGTTTCGTTATTCCTGTCCAGACACGTTTTACTAGATTATTATTACTTCTCAGCAATTAGCAAATTGAAATCTACCTTTCCATATTCTTACTTACTCTGCTATGTGAATAAATCATGAGACAGCTTTATTTTAAAGACAATACCAATAATAGTAATAAGCACTATTTATTCACCCTCATGGCTTGTAATCGGACTTAACTTAACCTAACTCAACTAACTTGACCTAAGCAATCAACACATACACCCGTTTACCATTCACTCCTTCCATCTCCTCATTTCTCCTATTTCTAATTACCTTATCTAACCTATCTCACACTTTACCATTCTTCTCTTGGGCAAACTTTTCCTTGCGTAACCGGAAATTGCTGCCTTCCTCCTATGTTATCCAAGAGATTTGGTCTAGAAGATATGAGAAATCCAAGTTTCGATCTTGGAGAATAAACGGTTCAAAAGTTACAAGTATTTAAAGTTGAGCGATTTCCAGTTTTTGAGAGGTTAGCGCCGCCATGTTGTGTGTAGTGACAGTCGCGCGCCGCTTATCGAGCGGAGCCGTTAGGTGGAACCATAAGCACGCGCTGATGTCTATCACGTAGATTCCCAAGTCGGCCCTCTCCGCCCCCATCACTCGACCAACTAATTAATTATCGGCATTACCACCTGCTTGTGCTGCGACCTAGCCCAAAAATACTGTAAATCGCTCAACTTTAAACACTTATAACTTTTGGGCCATTGATCCTTCAGGATCGAACCGGGTAACACAGAAAAAAGGTAAAAATTTCTGGTTACGCAAGGAAAAGAGGAGCCCTAACTTAACTTAAGCACTCAACACATACACCCATTTATCATTCACTCCTTCTATTTCCTATATTCATTATATAACCTATCGCACGTTTGACCATTCTTCTCTCGTTTCTTCCTCCTTCCTCTCTTTCCTTTTCTTTTGCAGGCTTTCCACCCTCCTCTTTTCGTCCTGTTTTCCACCTATTACCTCCTCTATGCTAATAACTCAATCGGTTTCTTTACAATACCTTGTTAGATGTTCGAAATTATCAAATCCGTTTTCACATAAATCGCAACTCCATCTTAAAGGAAATATAAATTGTGATGTAAGTACTGTCGGATCAGGACCCCCCAGACCAAATACGTATGGAGATTAGGAAAAGTCGAAGATCGAAGCGCGGCGTCAGGGGTTCGTGTCCCGTTCTAGCCGGTTCCCCCTTTTCCCTAAAATCCTGCGGTAGTAATTTTTAACCAATTATGAATAGACTGCAGATTTTATGCATTTATGACAAAAATAGGTAAGCACAATTTAAAGCAGTGGACGTATTAAAACGATTTAAAGACATCAATGTATTGGTTTTAGCTTAATCAGATAATTAAAAGAAGAAAGAAATTTTTATTTCGCTTCTGTGTCTTCCAATCAACGCAAACATTTTTTATTTTGCATAAAGGTCCGCAGTCTAATTATGAATTACTTATTTTTTATTCATCGTTTTCGTCACTACACTTGACTTGACTTACACGCGTCGATACAGACATAAAAATATGCCTTTGTCGATTATTCGTGAAATGCCAGGGACACGTGTTTTTACGCTTTGTGTGAACAATAATGATATCAATAGTTGTGAAATAATTATAATATAGATATAATTATAATTGATACATTGAATTATAAAAATTTTTGCTTTATAGATGAAAATCTCGAAGTATAACAACCGCACGTGTAAGTTCTCCCGCAAAAACCCCGGACCGTGATAATGGGTTAACTTTTTGTTCTCCATTTTCGTGATATATTGTCATTAAAATCATCCCTTGAATTTTGTGTGCTTTAAGGGTGTAGACTCGTTTTTCCAGGATTGCAGAGGTGCGGGATGCGCCTTCTCATTTCTTGATAATGCATGCTATGGAATTTTTGAGTAGACAAAAGCGCTAGATAAAAGATCGAAAATCCTATTTTTACGTTCACGAGGCGTAATTTGCGTTATTCGGCAGCGTAATTTGCATTATTCGAAAGCACACAGCTGCTCATGTAGCTAGTTTTATAAAGCTGCGACAATTTCATGTTACCGAATAATGCAAATTACGCCTCGTAAATGTAAAAATAGGACTTTCGAAGGCGATCGCGGCCTGGATTGATCTTTTATCTAGCGTTGTTGACTACTGAAAAACTCCATCTTTGCGTTATCGAGAAATGAGAAGGCGCATCCCGCACCCTTGCAATCCTGGAAACGAGTCTACCCCCTTAACGCCAAACACCCAGTATACTTTCATATTGTTTCCTGTTTGTAAATAATTCGAAAAATTTAAAATGAACGACGTTTAGTATTTCGGTAAATAGTTTATATTAACACTAAGTTTACGGGACCCATCAAAATGACGAGTTCTGATATTCTTAATATGGGTAAACTTTACCTTGACGGACTCAAAATTTCTGCCTTTTTCCAATCAATTATGATGTATTTGGTATGTAATTCAGTAGATTTGTACCCAGCGCGGCTTCAATTCAAGTTTCAATCCTCTAGGATCAATGGTTCAGGATTTATGGTTGCTTAAAGTTGAGCATTTTTCAGTATTTTTTACAGGTAATGACGTCGCCATATTGGTTTGCAGTGGTGTGGCGTCGCTTAACTTCCGACGCTTGCCACAAGATATCTCTCTCCCACTCTCTCTCTCTCTCTCTCTCTCTCTATCCCGCTCTCTCTCTCTCTCTCTCGCTCTCTCTCTCTCTCTCTGAAAAATACACACTGTCAATTTTCGGTTCCCCTTTAGAAGGCAACCCGCTTCCCAATTTTCGATCCCCCTTCAGAAGGCAACCCGCTTCTCAATTTTCGGTTCCCCTTCAGAAGGCAACCCGCTCGGCGTTTTAGGGCTACAGAAACCACAAAACTATTTTATATAATAGAAAGATAATGAGAATTTGTGCAAACATGATAAATATAGAAAGGTTTTAAATAATCTATACATTTAGATTAACTACACAAGTGATATTATCCGACGTCCGCCATATTAGTGCGACCGTGCTGCCCTCTTAAACGGAGGACCGAGCTGCCTTCATTCTGCCCTCAGCATGTGCTGGCAGGGTGTGCTGTTCAAAATCGAGCATGTTTGCTTACTGGGTAGGTAATATTACTCACAACGCTACGTAAGTACCTATATAGTTTAGTATACATGTAGATACATGATATCTTGCAATTGATGACATAACCAGGGAAAGGTATTTTACATATATGTATAACAAAAACATAAACAAAAATTCTCTTACACAAAATCTGCCCTCCTTTTTCCTCGGAAACTAGCTTCGCATGAAAAAAGGTTTGTTTAGTTAGTTGTTTAGTTTTATTCGTTTAGAATAAAATGAACGTCTTTCCGAATATACCAGCAGTAAGAAGACACGCTATGTATGTATGTATGCAGTGGATCATATTGTTGGGCGTTTCAATTTGATCCGCTATTAATCAAAAATTTGTCATGGTTTTTTGCTGTACGCATTCATTAATCTCTGATACACGCAAAAACTACAGCGTATTATAGTGCCACACTCTGCTAAAAAAAATCTCACCTATCTAGTGCACAGTATACCGTGGAAATTAGTATTCAGAAGGACGATAATATCATGTTAACGGACTCTTTTCGTCTCAAGGAACTTACAGAGTATTGATTTTACTAAACCTTTAGGTAAACTGTACTGAGCACACAAGTCTCGTCTGATCGACGAATTAACGCCGATCAACTTTTCTGAACGATGCCCACCCCACGTTTAGTATCACCAAACTCTATCCACTTCCTTCGCAGTTCAAACTAAAAGTATATGCGACCCTTTGAGCTAATGGAACGAAATACAAATAACTTCACCAAACTGTACAAGTTCTATTTCATCGTAATAACTGAACCGTGTATTTTAGACGCGTTTAAGCATTATAAAATTTATACCCAGAAAAAATGATAACGACAAGAAGGTTTCGTATGTTATAATTAGACTGCGGATCTTTATGCATTTATGAAGAAATTGGTTAGGTGAAATATAAAACAGTAAAGGATTAGAAAAATTTAAGAATATTGTGAAGTTGTTTTTAGCGTAATAAAGATATTAAGGGTAGCGTCTACTCCAGCAGACGACAGTCTGCTCAGTCTGCTCACACGTGAATGTGTGTGCGTGCACACAGCGCTAGACACGTATACGTACGCGCGGATTGCAAGGGTCCGGGATTTCAGTTCTGATACGGCAATAATGCAAAGACGGGATTTCTTAGTAGTCAAAATCGCTAGATGAAAGATCAATCTAGGGTGCTATTTGGCTCAAAAGTCCTATTTTTATAATGTGACAGGCGACAGTGCTGCCGCCTATCGTGGCTGTCGATATGCAGCCGTTATCGATCATTTTACAACAATTTACGAATTACGAATTATGATTGCCACATATGCCTGCTTAAGATCATTTGAATTCACCAACGGTAATATACCACATAAAGGAAATGTAAATAATAGTAATGTTCGTCATAGAATAATGGAAATGTATCGAGATATTAGTTTAATTTCATCGCTTTCAGAGTACTGGTCGTTAGAAATGTTTATTAATTTTGGTAGAGTGCAGGACATTCGAAGGGATATTGCGAATCATAACATTTAAATTTCTGTAGATCAGAGGTTCTTAAACCCCCAGGGGTCCGCGTAGCCTTTACCGGAGGTCCGCGAAACAATTTTGACATTAACTTTACATCCCCCAAGACCATTTATTAAAATAATCAGCGATACATTTTTACCAATATTTATTATAAGGGATAGGGTCCGCAAAAAAATGTTGTTCAAGAGCCCCTGCTGTAGATGAAAGTATAAACAATGCTATATCGGTCACTTAGTTATTGGAAAAATCTGCGCAAAAGGAGCATTATGCAATATCGATGGATTCGTCGATTCAAAGATTCAATCTTATGGCCAAAATTACTGTAATAAAAGAGTTCCGCTCCTGGTGACAGATGCCACACCATACATATTAAAAACTGGTAAAATTGTAAAAAGATTCTATCCAAAAATGTTATTATATGTATATAATGTATACCTCAGTATACAGCTTTCTCAACTGTGCCAGCTACCTCGATTCTCAATCCCTCTTTGTCGTCTGCGCGCTGTCCTTCTCTACGTTCGGCAAACTTCAAATAACGTAGTATGTACTTATCTGTAAGTACTTACGCAATCGTTGATACTCCACAGCCCCAAGTTTTTATCACTCTCGGAGGGAATAGTGTAATATCATTAATATTATAATATCTATATTTGTGTTAGCATATTGTTTGTATATTTCCTGTACATTTCTCATACATTCTTTGCATATTTATTGCGTATGTGGATCCATTTTAATTGCATAAAAATCCGCAGTCTAGTTATTATGTTATTAATCACTAGACAGCGGATTTTATATACAGGGTGTCCCACGTAACACTTTTCACGATTTTTCAAGTATTTGCGATAATCTGACAAAAAATATTTTAAACAAAAG
The DNA here is from genome assembly GCA_028455795.1 of Lasioglossum marginatum. Taxonomy (NCBI): domain Eukaryota; kingdom Metazoa; phylum Arthropoda; class Insecta; order Hymenoptera; family Halictidae; genus Lasioglossum; species Lasioglossum marginatum. The sequence continues at coordinate 1,508,886 of CM052246.1, forward strand.
TTGATCAGTTTTCGATTGGCAATATACATTGCAAAGTTCGAATTTTTTTTTATTATTGTCAAGGCCACTTTAATTTTTTTAAATGGCACTTTGTATTTTTGCCTTAACAGTATTATGAGCCCATATTCGGATGACCTTGAAGTGCCATTTAAAAAAATGAAAGTAGCCTTGACAATAATCCAAAAAAATTTTTTCGAACTTTTTTTATTGCAATGTATAGCCAATCGAAAACTGATCAACTTTTGTTTAAAATATTCCTGTCAGATCATCGCAAGTACTTAAAAAATCGTGAAAAGTGTTACGTGGGACACCCTGTATGCTATATTATATTATATTAGACGAATTAAAAAATACTTTTGTATTAAGAGAGTTGTGATTTCGTAACAACAGTAAAACTAAAATATCTCCTTAACTAATGGTTTTTCGATATTAATTAAGATTTTTTTAGAGAATATGAAGCTTCATCGATTGGTGCAGGAAAAAACATACGATTACATAAAAACATACTCATTTAAAAAAATACTGATGACCTTCATATCTCTTCTACGCATCCACCTATAAAAAAACTCGCAACACCAAAGTATGCATCTCTCGAAATCATTCAACCTTATATAAACATTCTTCGCTACGAATAATAATAATGACGAAAATTGAAGTGGTAATATCTGGTGATCCTGTATATTACAAATATATTGTACTAGTACTCCGCATTTGTTTGTAGGAAATAGATGCTTCAATGCTTCGCATTAGTCGAAATATTTATCGAAGTGGATTGTCCACATTTTCGTAAAATATCTGTCGTTTAGGCAGCCATAAACAAAAGGAAGAAATATGAAAAATAATATTTCGTTGATGCACATTGTCAAGTAAGAACAGTAATTCATTATTTAGACTGTAACTAACTGGGTAACTAACCTGTGGGCGAAAAGCATTAGCGTATGAAGCTTGTAACACAAACGCAGGACAGAGAATGAAGGGACTAAGAGAGATGAAACGAAGCACGTTGTTGTAACTTTGCTTTCTAGCTCTCAGAAGCAATTCGCGTCCACCAGGTGGTTCATCAGACGACTCTGTGGCAAATGCGAGGTTACTTCTATCCTCTTCATCCCTTCGTTCATCTGTACTTTCTCTAGAGGTCATCAACTCTGTGTTTCCCTTCCTCAAATATAGAGGAACCCGCACTTTCTCTCTTCCTTCGCTCCCACTTCACTGGACAAGGCTGACCTTTACTCGTTTGACCAGAGAGGCCAGATCCGCTTACGTTGGTACGATTTGAGATTCCGTAAATCCAACAAAAGTTTGACCTACGTCACTGGCTTTCCACTTATCTGGCAAATATACAAGGTTCGTGGGAACTATTGCGTCTATACGGTGCCCGGTACGGTGAACTGCAATGGGAGTACTGCAACGGTGTATGTATGCATTCAATAATGTGACGGAAGCACATAGCCATTGTGAGATGTAGAATAAAATTCAGGCAATTTACATTTTATAAAGACAAACAGATACAGTGTTACTAGCTGGGCAAAATCCAAAATTAACGTCACAACTATCAGCAAATTGGAAACTATAATATGAGGTTTGTTCAAAAAATAACGGGAATTTTGTAATTTTGTGGGTTGTATTAGTCCGATTCTCGCCATTTTTTCTTTGTTGTGTTGGTTAACATGTCTGATAAGGGTCTGTACATACACTGGTTGTCCTATTCGATGTTTAGTCTATTGTCAGCTTTCAAGAAGGTTACATGTGTTTTGGTACGATCAGCGATTGTTTGTGACGAAACAATTCATGGCTTCTGCACCACGCTCATGAACCCGCTCACACTTCATTGATGGTTCGTGATTTTTTGGCCAAAACCAACACTGTAATGATGCCCCAGTTTCCATATTCACAGATATGGCCCCGCGTGACTTTTTTTGTGCCTAAAAATAAGGAGAACCTTAAAGGGTCATCGTTTTCCAAGCATAGATGAGATTAAAAGCGCATCGCTGAAAGAGCTAGAAGCTATCACAAAGATCGAGTTCCAGGAGCGTTTCAGGGATTGGAATATGCGTTGGCATAAATGTGTAATATCTAATGGAGACTATTTTGAAGAGGATAACATTCATGTAGATGATTAGATAAAATTTTTTCCAGAAAATGAAAATTTCAGTTATTTTTTTAACACACCTCGTACTATTAAAACTATTTTTATGCTTAAATGGTAAAAAATGGGTTTTTATATATCCAATTTGTTGTGTAACAAACTGATAAAAACCTTTCGTCTATTATACAGTACTTTATCTAGTCTATGATATATTTTAGACCGCTTCAGCATCATCCTTACTATTCACTTTGGATTGTGAATAACCTGTTTTATATTGACTTTAGCATAGTCCCACAGAATATTGCAACGAAAGTATGTAATTTTTGTTTGTATTATCAATAAATTACCAAATTACCAATTAATATACAATATCCAAGCTTCACCGTGAAATTCTTATTTGTTAATTATTATTCAGACTTGTCTCTTTGAATTAATGCTCATTTTAATATGCATAGCAATGTGTAAATGACAGATGAGATCCCTATTTCGCGTGTATATCATTTACACATTCAAAAGTGTTAGTTTTTTGGAGTGAATCTTACGATTTACTTTTAACAAGACACTGATATATTTTGACGAGACGGAGACAATTTACACTCTTGACATTTATACATAAAGATGTTGATTATAGTGTAATCTATATCTCCCAGCAATTCGTATTCGCATGTAGCATACTCGCGATGCTCGCTCTACCTAGTTGGGTCACACGTGACCCCTGCCGTGAATTTCGACACCGGACCACAAAAAGTATGATCTTTAGTGGATGATATTACAGGTTGAGGCACTAACTATTGTCACCTACAATAAATCCGAAAGTATGATAGTAGTAGAAAAGGCTATAGCCGGGTTTGGTAGTGAAATTCGCCCGCGGCGGGATTTTAATCGAGCTTGGACCATTCGATAGCCTATCCAAAAAGATCCTTCTCTGCCAAGTTTCAGCCCCATATCTCATCTGTAAGGATAGTTATCGAGAAAAATCGAAAAACCAGTTTTTGGCCCATTTTCCCTATTTATTGACAATTAAAAATTCTGAAAAAAATCTGACACATTTGGGATACTAAGCCACATATTAGGTATCATTTTCAGATTTTTCCTTTGCAAATTCTGGCTGTAAAAAATGAAAAACACGAAAAAATCCGAAAAAATGCAGATTTCATATAGAAATCTAAAAGGTGCTATTTTAGTTTTAATTTAGCAATGAGATATTATCAAAAGTATTATGCTCAATTTTTTTCAGATTTTTGTGAGTGGTGCAACAATGTTGAAAAATATAAAAACCACTTTTTTCGGCATTTTTCCTAAGTTACACTTATTTTTTCTGAATCTTAAAAATATATTATGTAATATCAAACATTCCTACGTTCAGAGAAACATCTTCCAGACTTTAAAACTTGCGTAATACAAAAAACGAAAATAATACTATGTGCATATGTTCGAATATTTCGAAGGTAATTTCAACGGCGCCGATTGGTGCAGCTGCTATGGTCTCCGACTGCGGAACCGCTGAAGACTTTTTGGACCAGGTACGCACCCCGGTCAGGTCAATTTTTTTTTCTAAGTTAATCAGATGTTTTTTCGCTTCCTATCCATATGATTGTTGTTAAACCATTGGAAAAAGATTTTTTAACTATGTTTAGACTATTTTAAAATAACTTTTCGGAAAAATATTTTTGGAGTTCTTTCGGCCACTGAAATCCACTTTCAAAAATCTGAAAATGATACCTAATATGTGGCTTAGTATCCGAAATGTGTCAGATTTTTTTCAGAATTTTTAATTGTCAATAAATAGGGAAAATGGGCCAAAAACTGGTTTTTCGATTTTTCTCAATAACTACCCTTACAGATGAGATATGGGGTTGAAACTTGGCAGAGAGGGGTCTTTTTGGATAGGCTATCGAATGGCCCAAGCTCGATTAAAATCACGCCGAGGGCGAATTTCACTACCAAACCCGGCTATAGCCTTTTTCGAAATAATCGGACAACAGGGGCCGTAGCGTGGCGTTTTTTCTGCTAGGTGGGGTCGCTTCAGAGATGTGAAGATTACCTTTATTTTTTTTTAATAGATTTGGTACTTGTTTTCTGATATTAACTATTGGGACGAATCCAACGAGGTGCAACATTAAGATCTTTGAAGGTCAGCAAAGGTCATTTATGACAAAAAAGGCGAAATAAACTTGCATTTACAGAAGGTGTGCAAAGTGATTGCCATTGGTATCAATGCAATGCTGCAATCTTATAAACGTTTACCAGCTACAAACGTTTGACGATGGTAAAAATTGCAGATTCTCGCGATTTTCGGCCTCCAACTGCAATAATCCTGTGTTCTTACATCTTTCAATGCCTGTCGTTTTTCCCCGCATCAACAGATTTCGATGAAACTTTTAGGATGCATATAATTGACACAGATCTACAAAATGTATTTTAAAAATTTTCAATGCAGGCCCACATAAAAAAGTTGTAAAATGCAACTTTTAGTATTTTCTATAAAATTCCGATCAATTGCAATTATTGAATTTGAATTGCTCTTCCTTCTCAAGAAAGTTCAAATCGTATTGTCCAATATTTAAAAAGTTATCATTTTTTTGAGATCATCCGAATATTAATGGGAGGCACTATACGTACATACATCAAACCATTAAGTATTATCTCGTATAAAAGTAAATCAGGAATAGAGAAAGTGGTTTCTTTAATCCAGAGCATTGTGCGTGTATGTTTTCCAAGAAAAAAGTTTAAAATGTCTTGTATCTGCATTTTAGTATTTACGTTTATGATTAGCTGTATGTATACAATGTAGAAACGTATATGTATATCCAAAGAACACTTAAATTCTATGTTCGATTTTTGAGTATGAAGGGAACTTCGTTAAAAATATTCTATTACGCTTTACCTAAAAAATATAAAAGCGTATGGTAATAATATGTATAAGCAGTATCAGTGTAATTTATACTTTGACAAATCTAACGTTACAAAACTTTTGCAAACTGTTTTTGCAAAATTCAAGAAATTTTATTATAACCATAAATTTTAAAGTTATTTTTACAATGAATAATATTAAGAAAATTTGCAACTTTATAAAATAATGCTCTATTGTTATCTTTTCATTTAAATAAAAAGTTGTTTCATTTCTAGAAATAATCTTTCAAGATGAGAAAAACTTCACCTAAATCGTGTCCGCAACTTCTTTTAATTTTAGAAACCCAAACAATATTAGGACTGTAATGATACTGCTAGATTATAATACCACGAACAGACTGACAACTAGACGTTTTATCGGGAATCTAATTATTGACGAAAATAATGAAGTAGGAGCGGGTAACAGGATATAAAAGAAGGGAAAATGCACTATCTCATTCGTTTCTGTGCGCGATATAACAGTCGGTATACACTTGATTCAACAAAGCAAATCAGACTTCGACACGCGAAGTCGGTATGAAGCATCACGCGAGGTCGACCTCCCTCGGTCAATCTTTTCCCTGACTTTCTTAGCCTTGCCCATGCTTCCTCCTAAAATTAGTGTCAAGCTAATTCCGAAGCAAAATTTAGAAAAGTTTTCTTTGATCGTGTGTCTCAATGTGCTACCCAACTCTCTACAATCAGCCCTCTACCCTCTCACTCTGTCCCCTTTTTCTTGTTGTACATTCCATGAAACGACAATTGCTTTGGATTGTAAGGTGCATTACGAATGTTCTTATGGAGCAATTTTTCGGCTACCTAACTTTTATGAGACTAAATCTGCACGCAATTAAACGCTTTCAGTTTATATCGAAGATTATTAGAAACTTCGTATTTTCCTCCTAATTATCATACATTATTATCATCATTACTAGAATTATTAGAAAACTTATGTGAAAATGTCATACGTATCGATAAAAAGTACTTTCCTTTAATGAAAACGTATATGACTTATTAAAAGAATGCAATTATTCCAAAAATTCACATCTATGTTTTCATCCAGTTTTATTTTATCGTAAATATAATAATTAATAATTTAGAAAATAAAACCCAATTTGTTATATAAAAAGGACGACATATTGTACACGCATTGCATTCTGTGTATCTTAAACTACTTTTCTACAACTTTTTCATCATGATTAGACAGCGGATTTTATGCATTTATGACAAAAAGGAGTAGGCGTAATTTAAAACGGTGAAAACATTAGAAGAATTTAAGAATACTGTTATACTATTTTCAACCTATTAAACATATTAAGTAACAAAACAATTTTCTATTTCACTCCAGTGTAAATAAAGATCCGCTGTCTAATCATGATTAACCTTATAAAGATCAAGTCTCGAGCCACTGGCAACATCACTGAAAAAAGATGGAAAAAATACATTTATGATTTCCGACTCTTTTATACCAACCGTAAAGTTAAAAATGACAATAAATAATGTTTTAAAAATTTTATATTTTTTCGAGGTCCCCGAGGTCCGACTGACAGTTTTTTTTATTTTTTATGTTATATATATGCATGAAAACAAAGTGATTAAATAAAAGAAACCGTTAAAATCTAAGGGGCGGACTCTAATCGACAAGTTCGAGCCCTGTTCTCTATAACAATACAAGAGATAACAGTAATTTTCAATAATGAAAAAACGGAAAATATTAACAATTATTTAAATGCATTAAAAAAAAAATTAAAAAGAAAAAGAAATTAGATAGTTTGGTTGAATTCGGTAAGCTTGAATGCGATAAAATATTTTATCATATATATTGTAAAGCATCGACAAAAGTTGCATAATATTATGTTACGGGCTTTATATGCTGAAAATTTAGATTCAAAATCAACAAATTGAAATAGGCCAGAAGCACCATTGGTCTCTGCCAGAAGCAGAGAAAAATTAATCGATTCAAACATTTTGTGTATAGTTTATTTCATGAAATTGAGAAATAATTTGAACGAGCAATAGAATCAACAAGTTCTGTAGTATCTATGGAAGAATTATTGAAAACTTACTACGCGATTAAAAATAGTAATGTTTTTAAACAAAACATGGAAAGAAGATATTGGGAAAATTAGTATATACTTAATTTGTTTTTTGTAGTTTTTATAAATTTTATTCTTTACGTTTATTAATATATTTTATAAAACAAAATAAAAATCGTCTGTTTATTTTATTTATCCGTCATTTAGTTAAGCTTCACAGCAGTAAATATGAGACGCTAATTCTCTATGTACATATACATATTTATATGTATTTGTATATACGCAGCTGCGCGCAGAGACTTATACTGAAATGTAAATTATTTCGTTGTATCTGCATAATTTTTATATAAACGAAATACCGATATGACGTCATACCATTAAATTTTTTTGACATTTCGATATAAGTCTCTTGCTTTGTGGCAGTAAACTTTAAAGTAATCATAGGAGTTATAAACAACAAACAGGACAACTTTATACAACTAACTAGTTGTATATATTAATTAACACTTTATAAGTAATTAACACTTTATACAGGACAACACTTACATACATAGCAACATGATTAAATGGTGGAGATTATAAAAAAATTTGGGAGATCGTAAAACTTTTGAAACTTCAGGTTGTTTACTAACATGATAGTTATCATGTCATAGTTTTATGAAAATTGTAAAACATGGAATTTAAATGTGTGAACTTTTTTGTGGGTGGAGGCTTTCAGAGATTTCAAGGTCGCCTTTACTTTTTTTAATGGAATGACCTAATTTTTGTCTGTTTATGACCGACTCATTCTACTTCTTAAAAACGCTAGTCACGCGTACTTGACGGATTGTTATTGAATTTTCTCGAAGACGACGCGACAAATGAAAAAATTTATTGCATATTTTAATATTTTCAACTTATTTTCCTGTGTAGAATCATCTCCTCCACGTTTATACCATTTTAAGACAGCCTGTAGACATATGGAATAGAATTGTTGGCGAATCTTTAAAGTAGTTTTTTAAAAAAAAACAATTCAATTGAGACCTATAGTTACTGTGAAACTTTTGTTCGTCGCGATGAGTACTATAGAATGCAATAAAAAACAATTTTGACCTTGGGATTCAATGTTAAGGTCAATTTTGCGGTCCATTTTTCTAACAAATCTCCACCTATCTAGAGGTGCAGAATCGTGCTATAGTGGTTGCCACATATAATTTTGAAACACCCTGTACAGTGGCTCCCATTAATATTCGGACGCTCTAAAAAAAACGATAACTTTTTAAATATTGGACTATACGATTTGAACTTTCTTGAGAGCTTAGAGCAATTAGTTTCCTACAGGAAGCGAAAAGAAATTTTTTCAAAAATTGCTATTGGTCGGAATTGTAGAGAAAATACTAAAAGTTGCATTTTACATCTTTTTTATGTGTGGGTCTGTATTGAAAATTTTAAAAATACGTTTTGTAGATCCTGTATCAATTATACATATTCTTAAAATTTCATCAAAATCGGTAGATGCGGAAGAAAGCTACAGACATTGAAAGGTACAAAAATCCTTAGATTTATTTCAGTTATAGGCTGAAAATCGTGAAAAACTGCGATTTGCACAATCTTTAAACTTTGTAGCTTGTTGCAACGTCGATCGATTTTGATGAAATTTCAGAATATGTTTAATTGATACAGATCTACGAAACGTGATTTCTAAATGTTTCATATAAGCCCACATAAAAAATTTGCGACATACAACTCTTAGTATTTTCTCTGCAATTCGAGTAGAAAATCTTTATTTTGCATAAAGATCCGCGGTAACAAGACATAAAAGCGGTAAAAGACATAAAAATGGTACATTATTTCTTTTAATAATTTTTACTATGAAATGTATATATATTTTTCAAATGAATTATTTATGTTTATCAACATTAATAGATGTATTATTGCTAGAAACAATTCCTAGGACGATTGCTTTATCAACAAACGAATTATCAAGTCGTAAAGTTAGTTATACTAGTGTAAGAATAGACACTTATGCTAGTGTCCGAATATTTTTGGGAGTCACTGTATGTCATCATTAGACTGCGGATGTTTTGCAATTTTCAATTTTCTGTAGGCAAATTTTAAGAAATTGGAGTCATGCAAAATCTTATTTTCCGTAGTACATAATAGCCTTTTTAGATATGATACAAATGAAAATCGTACTAAATTCTGTCGTTTTTTATATCCCAGCATTTTTTGAAAATTTTCAGAAGTCATAATTGCATAAAGATCCGCATATCCTTACTTTAGACACCCGACGATAGACATTAAAAAATGATACAGTGACCTGGGCGATGGCGTCAAAAATATTTTGAAAAATTGATTTGATTCGAGTTTTTTAAAATTCGTTTACAGAAATCACAAATTTCATAGACATCCGCAATCTACTGATGACTCCATTAGTAGATAGCGGAATGAAACACTTTGCCAAATTAATTTTTGAAAAGACCGCTCTACCTTTAGTACTAGTGAGTTATCTGGTGTCGTGTCACGACACTAAGACACAATTGTCAGAGCCGGAGACGGTCCTTTGGACCACCCATTCTTCTTACACCGTGCTCTAGTACTCAAGATCATATTAAACGCTAATACGCCAGCAGTAAAAAAATTAAGTGTAAACGTATAAAGAACAGTAAATTGTTACTATCAAGCTTACACTTTTGACCTGTCGGTGATATCGGACGCGACAATAAAATGGTGGATGGTCCTGAAACTCATTCGAATTTCATACAACGTATGTTCGAATCTTAAATTTGTGGTTCTAAATCTGTTTACATATTTAAGTAGCATCTGCTGACTCAATAGTCATTACGACTCAGAATCGTAAACAGAAAATTACATTGCATGACACACCTGTACGAATTTCAAGTCTATGGTCTGTGGTTTTAACTATTCCGTTAGTACGAGATATTGATACTGTGGTGCTACTGTTGCAATGTAAAAGGTTTGCCTGTCGGACGGGTGGAATAGATGATGTAGAAATCAGCGATTATAACGGTTTTTAGTACTCAAATTTGTGAAGTACATAAGGTAAATATCTCATAAATAGTGTAAAAAATTAAACAATTTTAAGATAAACTCTTTATACTAGAACATCTGAATGACAGTTGTAAGTTGTGAGTTATTGAACGAGTTCATGTCTGATCGTTCTAACAAGTATTTTTATCGATTCTCGAATAATTTCTACCTACATATTTAACTTAATACAGTTATTGATTTAACAGACGTGAAAATTCGCCTTTTGCATGTGCGTTTGTCAATATAGTTTTCACAGATTCGGTAGAAACTGACGTCACTAGACAGAAATCAATAACCGCACCAAACTCGATTCAAGTTCCGTTAATAAGTTTCATGAACCGGTAAGACTTTTATAATTTTTATATTATTCTTAAAGATAATTCTTATAGGTTCAAATTTTATTTAATATATTTATCGATATTATTTAGATAATAACAAACAAGAACAATGATGTCGGATCGAAAAGCTGAACTGGAAAGGAAGAAGGCGAAGCTTCAAGCTATCAGAGAGGAAAAGGAGAGACGCAAGAGAGAAAAGGAAATGAAAGATGTAAAATATTTTATTTACATGCAATGTGTATATTTTGATGTATTGCCTTTATATCTATCTATATGGTCTATATTAAGGTTGAGGAAGCTACGGTTCGTGCTGCTGGAACGGATAAAGATCACCGCAAGGAACTGGATGCTATGCTATCATCATTAGGTGTAGCTCCAGTGTCAGGTTAGCAAATTTATTTTATAATTTATTCAAGGTTGTATGTTCCATGCTTGAATGTATTTGCAGATGTATTATCCAGTTTATCTAGTATGAATTCACTAACTCCGGAACAAAGCGCTAATGCTACTCCTGATGCTAGCTTACAACCATCTAGTATAAATTCTGCTCAAAGGTATTTAATTGTTTGTTGAATATTTTGTTTTCAGTATTCTCATATGTATTTTATAATGTAATTAAACGTTTCACTTGTAGCAGTGCCGGAAGGAGAAAAAACCGTGAACTTACTATTGTCTCTGTGGCACATACTAATATTCCACCAAAGGAACCAGTGCTCTATAACAAACAAACTCAAACAATTCAGACAACGCACACATCTCATGACGGTGAGTGATTGTATTTATCTTGTAATCTATTTACTAAATACATTATGTGTTGATTCTTGTAAAGTTAAGAATATGTTTAATTACTAGAGAACAACATTTGTAATGTACATTGCAATAATACCGATTAAAGGAAACAATTACTATATACAGGGTGGTTCACCAGATATTACCACCTCGACTTTCGTTATTATTATTATTCGTATAGCTAAGAATATAAGGTTGAATGGTTTATATAAGGTTGAATGGTTTCGAGAGATGCATACTTTGGTGTTGTGAATTTTTTTGTAGGTGGATGCGTAGAAGAGATATGAAGGTCATCAGTATTTTTTAAAATGGGATCGTATATTTTTTCCTGCAGCAATCGATGAAGCTTCATATTCTCAACAAAATAGTATTAACCTATAAATATTGAAAAACCATTAGTTAATGAGATATTTTATTTTTAGTGTTGTCATTTTTACACGATTTGTCATTGCACTTTCGACAAACAATGTGGCTCCAACAGGATGGTTGTCCTGCACATTATGAAAGAATAACAAGAAATGCATTAAATCAAATATTTCCGAATCGTTAGATAGGACGAGGTGGTCCCATTCATTTTCTGACAAGACCGCCTGATTTAACATACCTCGACTTTTTCTTATGGTTACCATACCATCGGTTTTATTACATAATGTAAAACAATCATTACTTTCTCGATTCAAAAAATGTCATGATGTAAACGGTCGCCACATTGAACCTTTTCTGTGAATAAAATCATTACAGCATTATTAAGAGAGTCGGGATTTCGTAACGACACAAACTAAAATATCTCCTTAACTAATGGTTTTTCGATATTAATAGATTAATACTTTTTTTGTAGAGAACATGAAGCTTCATCGATTGGTGCAGGAAAAATATTCTGCTACGCGTCCACCTACAAAAAAACTCACAACACCAAAGTATGCATCTCTCGAAGCCATTCAACCTTATATAAACATTCTTCGCTACGAATAATAATAATGACGAAAATCGAGATGGTAATTTGTGGTGAACCACTCTGTATATATACAGGGTGAGGCTAAGACTTATAATAGTAATATATATACTATATATTACTATCAATATAGAATATACATATACACGTACACACATATAAATACAAACATACATACATGCATACATTCAGAGTTGTACCACCAAAAGAGAGATGCATTTTTGAAGAACTAATTTTATATTTTGAAATATTGTTTCATAAAATACTAGGTGCAAGTGAAAAAATAATTATTTTGTAGTATTGTGCCTACCCCAAATGATTGCCTTTTTCTGTGTAAATATTGGTAATTACACATCTCTATATTGAAAATAATCATATAAATAAAAGTATGAGACAAATAAAAATTCAAATACATAAATGTATAAAAGCGTCATTTTAACATATAAAATCGATCCTCTAAACAGACGAAACATTCAAATATTTATAGTTGTATGAAAGAACTGCTAAAGACGAAGTGATACCATTTTAGGAGTTATATATAGCTAAAAAAATTTTTAAGCACCGTTTTTTAGTATTTCAAGTTCATTGGTGTTTTTTAAATGCAACTATGTCATCTTCGTTACATATTCTCTTTTACAGTATAGAACAACAACATAGAATTCTGTTTATCTGATCTTAAGATATTTATATGTACTTATATTCTCTATTATTATCGAATAGTTACTGACTCTCATTCCTAAGAACAAGCAGTTCCTTTCCTTTTTGATAAAAAATATGTATACATACTTTATAAATATAAATTAAATAACCTCAAATATATTTTAAGGTTATGAACGTTATTGTAAAGTTTTAAATTGAAATTCGTTAAATTTCTGAAATACAATGAATTAATGACATGAATATGAATGATACGCCTTCATGTACTATATACAAATATTTGTATTTCTGCACATGCTTTTTTCAAAATAGTTTTTTCACTATTGGTTGACATGATTTTGATAGAAGTGTTTAATTGTGCAATGGGAAATTTTAGCTGTATATTGAGAAAGTTTCTATTTATTTATCATTTAACGAATAGAAAATGTAATATGCTATATAGTTTTTGTTTAATTGTCCAAAAGTTGCATAATATAAAAATCAAATCTACTATTTGAATTTGACAACTTGTCATTTAGTCAATTATAACTGTTTTCTTGATCCTCATTAAATAATAGTTACATACATATGTAAAAAGAAAAAAATTTTATGTCTTGCTTTTTGAGAGCTCGGAAAATAGATATATTGCTATCCAGGAACTTAATATATTTGTTATGTTCAAAATTTTTATTCACTTGACTATATCATTTTATTTGTAAAAATCGACAATATTAATGGGGAAAAAAATTTAATTCCCCCTCAACTCTCCAGGAGCTGTACCTTGGTCAGTTTTGATTTAGAGTCTCAAAATCACCATTTAATCTTTTGCACTCGGAGGTATTTTAACTGGAAAATTAAACATTTCTTCCAACCTATTGACCTTTCAACGACCTGTTGACCTTCCAACCAACGATAATTCCTTTCTATATTATTTTTATCATTTCATGCATATGAAATTGATATAATACCTTATACAATACTTAAATGTTTAATAATTGTTTAGATACCAAAATATTTAATAATGTAAACGGTATTTTGAATAATGATGCAGCAATTTTTAGTGGTGGCTCTGAGTCATCACTCGAGTGCTAAGGATTAATTACTCAGTTTCTGATGATCACTTTAAATTATTAGCCATTTTATTAGGAGCAACGAATAGTTCAATGTGTCCAGAAGAGACATTTTTAAAAACATGTTTGAAAAATTCATGAATACACCTCTAAATTGTCCTAAGCTTCTTCAATTATGCAGTTATTAAGAAGGTTCTCCATCTGAGAGTTGGGCAAACCAATAGCGTGATCCCTAAGAACATAACAGACGGAGAATGTTAAATTTCTATCTACAAGAAGAAAATGTTATGTATTATTTTAAACTTACAACATTGAAGAATTGCAATATGCATTTTAATTACATTGAAAAAAATAAGAAATATTAATGTATCATTTACTACAAGGTTTCATTGATGTAACAATGTGATGAGCTCAGATTTCAGAGATTTCAGAAATAAATAAAAAAAAATGTATATTGTATATTCAACCACTATGGTTGAATTTTTCCATATACAGAAGCTTTGTAAAAGATTGTCTTGAGGAAAATGTTATATAAGATATATATGGTTATTAGGTAGTGTCATTTTGTCCTGAGTAATTTTTTCACGTGACTGTAAATGAAAATCTTTAAACGTTCCAATTTAACATATCACTCTGTGTGCGTGTGTGTATATGTATATGTATACATGTATGTATAATGGTATCCCACTGTAATCTGAAATGTATCTAAAACGTTTTTCACTGGTATATTGAAATGGTATATGGTTCTATTATATAATTTACTTTTATAATTCCTTTGATCAGTTTTCAATTTTATATGTTTCAACTTTTAGAAACATTCCTTTATGGATTCATATAGAATACGCTGTATACAGTGATACAATACATGGTTTACATAATTGGATGCATAATGATTTAGTTACACTTTATTCTCTGACAATTTTAAACCTTTGTAATCTAATTTTAACCATGCCACGTTTGAAAAATAATATTATCGTCTTTTTATTAGATACAAACGTAATTTCAATAACATATTAAACTAGTAGACTAAACACTATTTACCACAATGTGCACTAAGAAGGGAACATCTGGGATTGATACATTCCGATTGCGATGAAATTTTGCATAAATATTTATTCGATCTATGTAAGAAGATAGTTGTGATTCGTTCATGCCCGTTTTTCACTTTAAGGGAGATATCAACCCTTTTAACCGAATTTTTCCTTTCTATACATATACGTGCTTACAAGTCGTAAACAACAAAAGATATAAAAAATGGTTGAAATAAAAGTTATATCGTTTCTTGAGAGCTATAAAGCTGCATGTAAAATTTTTTTTTAAAAAGTGATTTGTCAATTCAATTTTCCAAAAAGAATGATTTTTTCAAAAAAATTTATACGCAGCTATAGGTCTAATAAATATTTATGCAAAGTTTTATCAAAATCGGTATGTATCTGTCCCTGATCTCCTCTTGTAAGTGACTTTGTATTAACATGTTGAACGCTGCGCCGCGTTCACAGTCGGGTATTTGACCCTAAAAGACAGTAAAAACTATCCTAGTATGGGGGATTGTGTCCCTGGTACAAAACCACACGATTGGATATTGCAAATTTTCTTTATTTTCTTTTTTAATTTATTTATTTATACAGGTCGCACTACATCTAGGTTATTAGCGACCACAAGAATTTGTACATATGATTACAAAGCCGAATCCTTATACATAGACATAGTTATAAGTACATGATGGGGAAATCAATCGCAGTTGTTACTACCATAATTACAGAGTGTGGTAAATATTTGTGGATCTTAGAAATGCGATAACTTGGGAGATGTTCTTATCATTACTGAGCATTCACTTAAATTGCTAGGGATAGCCAAGTGACGAGGCCCTTGCTAGGCCTCCTTAAATGCGAAGATGATAGGTTTATGGTTAGTAAATACGGTAGATGACGGCCTTATAACGCGTTGCGGAATCTGCTAATCACGGAATAGATCGCAAGCAATTCGCGGTCATATACGGTGTATTTTCGTTGTGCAATCGTCAAGAATTTGGTAAAGGTCTCCACAAATATAACGCGTAATCGGAGACATCGACCATGAGAAAAAAGATTGAACTACAATATTTACAAGATACAATAAAAGCGAATTATACATATGTATAACTGTAGTTTGATTTTCGAGAGTTGAGACCTATTGCCCATAAGCCACTATGCACATCAGGTCTCAACTCTCGAAAATCAGACTGTAAATAGATTGATCTGTCTAAAACACGTATATACTTATAATTTTAATTTTAAGAAATCCAGTGTTGTCGAAGGTTAAAAAACCATATAGGTCACCCGTTCGGTCGGGCCGCGTGTTTGACGTGCCTGATCTACGGCATAGCCTAAAAATTTAACCCCGCTTTTCGCGAAAACGCATTTAGCTGGATTCATAATTATTCCATGTTTGTCAAGACGAACAAGTAACTGACGTAGGTATTCTACATGTTCTTGTTCGTTACTGGAGGCAACTAGAATGTCATCTAAATATGCATAACAAAATTCCAATCCTCTAAAACTGTGTCGATAAACCTTTGGAAGTTTGCGCTGCATTTCTTAATTCAAAAGGCATCGCGACATATTCGCACAACTCGAATGGCTAATTATTTCTGTCTTTGGGATATCGCTCGAGTTAACGGGAATTTAATATGATTAAATCTATAATTTCGGTGATTTCGGTCTCCACTCGTTACCTTTCTTAGGCACCATATGCAGTGATGCAACCCATAAGCATTATGAAAGACGACTGTAACTTTGACTCAAGAGAAAATCTCAAATTCCGCTTTGGCTATTTTGTAAAATTACGGTGATAATCTGCGCGGTCTACTATACGTTAATAAGTGTTGATATTGATCACGTAGATTCCCAAGCCGCCTCCCTCCTCCCCACCCCGCCCAATCTAACCACCAATCAACTAATTAATTATCGGCATTACCCGTGCTTGTGCTGTCACCTAGCGGCTTCGCTCGATAAGTGGCGCGCGACCGTCACTACACACAACGTGGCGGCGCTAACCTGTCAAGCACACTGGAAATCGCTCAACTTTAAATATCTATAACTTTTGTACCATTGATCTTCCACGATCGAAACTTGGATTTCTTACATCTTCTCGTCCAAATCTACTGGATAATACATGAAAAAGGTACAAATTTATAGGAGAAAGGCAAAAATTTCTGGTTACGCAAGGGAACGGAGTCGTCGCACCTGCTAAGTCACGTATATGCTCCAGGAATTGCCGTATTCGTTGACTCTGTAATACAGAGATCTAATTACCAATTTGGGTTATAACATTCCGTTTTTGTCAGTCTCTAGTGAATCCTTGAGGATGTCCTGTACTTTAATCGCGTATTTTGGTTCTAACTACGACATAATGTAGTAAGACCTACGCCATAGAGACTCGCGAGAGTAACGTATCAAGTGACAGACATATGCTTACCTTGGTTCTCATTTGGGGCCCCAATGAGGTGAAAATGTTGTAAGGATTCCCAACTTACATAATCGTTAGACAACATTGAAGCTGCGTAGTTGTTAAAATCCACAAGGGCATTTCCAATATCCCCCCTATGGAATTATCGAGTAGAAGGGATCAATGCCCTTCTACTTTACAATCAGGCTCACATAAGTAATTTACTCGGGATAAATATGTATAAAATGGTTTCCATATATCCACAAATGCAAGTATATATTTATTCACAAAAGTGTATATGTGCAATATGCGTTTCGGAATCGCGCATAACTAATTCGCGTTTGATGCACGTAAATTTGACTAGTTGATTTTTTACTTTGTTACTAATTCATTAGTTACTTTTTCCCCATAATTAGTCACTAACGAAAGTAGTAACGTATTAAGTAAGCACGTATCAGTTTCGCCAGAATCGACCAAAACTGCTCGATTTTTCCTCTCCTCCTTTCCCCCTTCAACATCCTCCACTAAGTCCGTAGACTGGTCAAGTATTAATCTGGTCATCAGAGAGGGGGTAAACTGTATTCTCCTCGATTTCCTCGTTCTGGCGACATTGGCTCGTATTCCCTTCTCGTGCTTGTGCGAGTCGAAGCGCGGTAGTGGGGGTAGTGGCTCGAACGCCGACAGCTCGTAAGCCAGGGCTGGGGCCACGGTAGGGGCCCCTCAAACTCTTGCTTCCCCCACCAACGTTTCTTTCGCACAGAGCACACCGTCGTCGCGTGCCCCACTGTAACGGGACGGTTTTCTCTCAATTGAGACAAATGTGCCCACCCCTGTCGTAAGCAATCAGTTTTCCTGGCCTGCTTATTGAATAAAATTGGACGTGATCAATCGAGTAGATTATTCAATACAATAATATTTTTTAATATACTACTCTAATATAATACAATTACAATAAGATTATAGCAATAGTGGTTGCTACTTTTAAGAGCCACATTTTCAAATTGATCTTTTTAGAAATTTTCTCGATTTATAGTGAAAATCGTAACACGAAGAAAAAGTTTATATATATTCATTTTTATTTTTAGCGAAAAGCTAAACTTTTGCGATAGAGATTACAAAGGATTAAAATGTATTGAAATGAAAATTGACCAATTTATGGCATAGTTATGATTTAAAATATGTTTCCTTTTGAGTGTAACTAAATGTTTTATACTGATAATAACCTGTTAATGTATCTATTGAATATGGTAAAGTGGGTGGTGTATATGGAAATATATAATTCAAAACTATATGCCATTAGAGATATTATACTGTTTTTATGATACGTATACCGAGAATTAACATTGTTGTATAGTGTTTTAATTAATAAGACCTATTGATTGTAATGTACAGTTAGGCACATTATTACAACTTGGTTTACTTATAACTATAATTGCATTATGATAACAGTAAGAAATGAATTCACTGTTATATTGGGTTTTACAATTAATTATAGTTCATGAGGAAACTTACATATTCTTACAATGTTTACATATAAGAATGGCATGTTATTTATTTGCAACATTGCTGTCACTTTATTTCTCTATCGTGTGTACTAACCTTTATTGAATTATCAACAATTTTCAACACTTTTTAAACAGACGAAATTATTACGAAATAAATTTTTGTTTACCACCATAGACTCATCGATATTATATTTTTAAATTCGAATATTGTAGTTTAAGTTCTCAAAATTAAATTTATAGAAAATAGTAGGAAGTGTAGCAGTAGACACAAATAACGCTCACTCAACACGTAATTGGGTTATGGATATAAATATTGTTTCTCCTGGTGGTGGCAACTATGTTTGTTTATATTTCATATTTCTATTCGCAATTTCAGTTAGTTTCATTGTTGTTTTCAATTTTTAACTCGTTTGACTACTAAATGTTTTATACTATGAACATATAGTATGCAATAAGAATCTGCGTGATCTTTACTATATTCCCTTTTTCATACCACCTACTTTACTGTGAGTTTCTTATGAAAACATAAAATTTGGATAAAAATCTTTTAAAAATAGTTTGTCAGTTTCAATATGATACATGTATATGTATACCTAGTTGTGTAAATTTTGAATTTCCATCATAAACATGGGATACATTCCATGTTATATACAATATCCTGTTATCTAACTGATTTTGCGGTATTATTAAATATACGCGTATCCCATTGTCTTGCAATACAATCGATCAAATCAACCGGTGTTGGACACAAGGACTGTCCGCATCTTCTTCTGCATACACCATCTACTCCTCCTGTTCAACATCAACACCAACTCACTCTTACTCCGCAGGCTACTTTGAGATTGACTGGTGGCGTCCCAGGAAAGGTGGGTCTGCACCAAACTACCTATGTATGTTCTGTCATCTTTTTTATTACCCTTTCTTTTAATTGTTGTACAACAGTATATGATAGAGGTAGATACGTTGTTATCCATGTTCAAAATTAATGGTTGTTGAATTAAATATGAGATTACTCTTCATCTTTATTTAGATGCTCAGATTTATCTTAATATATATTATGATACATATATTAGCATCTGTTATCAAGAAAAGAACGATTTTCAGTTAAATCATAGTAATTCTACAACCATAATTATATTGAAAATGGCGTACATGGAAATACATGTGTGTGTGTATAGAGATTATATCTTTGAAGTTGTAATGATGAATTGTTTTTGTTCGTACACGTATACGTATGAATACGTGTATATTTATATATATATGTATATCAATTTTTAAACTCCATGGGAAGTTCGTTACATGTTAAATCAGTTTTGAAAGTAAACTGAATTAATAATTGGAAGTTTAAGATTTGATTTTTTGAGAAATCAAGTAAGAGTTACATTATATTACCCTCCCAGAAAATTTAGTTTAAACTGGAAAACTAGTACTAAAGCCAAAGTTCGTGTTAAGCAAGTTTGACGATAATGTAGAGAATATAAATAATTTTCTTTTTGGACTAAGTCCAATGATTCGAAGCTTATTAATAGACAGCGGATTTTATGCATTTATGCCAAAAATGAGTAGGTGTAATTAAAATAGTAAAAACTTTAGAAGAATTTAAAAATACTGTTATATTATTTTCAACCTATTAAACATATTACGAAAGAAAATAAATTTCTATTTCACTCCAGTTTGTTGCAAATCAGGTAGAAAATTTTTATTTTGCATAAACATCAACTGTCTACTTATTAATCTTTTGTTCAAATTTATCGGAAATCGTTAAATTTTAAAGTTGCTTTTACAATGAATTTCGATGCTGTCTTTCGAACCGGTTTTAATTTAATATTCTAGGCAAGCAATAGTTATTTCATTTTTTGAGGTCTAACGTGATAACTTCCAATTATTATTTTTATAAAATTACCAAAACATCTGACGATCATTCTGTTAGAGTTTCAATTAATTCAATTAACGTATGATCTGCATTTCATACTATTACTTATAAGTATATTTCCATGTGCAATGTGTATTTGTTTGCATAAAAATGAGCTTCTAACTTGCTTCACATAATTTAATTATATACTAACAGTTTATGAAATTTATGTAATATATTAACTTTAGGCGTCCTGTTTGTTGGGAAAATTTGGAAATTATTATCACAACAAAAATCGATATACCTTGACTCATGCGTGCTAGTTTTAAATTTATCAAACGAGCAAATTGAGTGTCATTGATGCTTTTTTCATTTAATACACATGAATATGTGTAGACATTCTTGGTATTTTAAGGGTAGTAGTTACATATGACACATTAGAAGTTTAGTTTTTCAATATTTTTTTCACTATTTCAATGAAAGTTTGACATTAACAAATGTCACTGCGACAATTATTGTTTTTTCTTTGCTGTAGTGCACTAAGCGCTGTTACGCTTGTAACAGGATGTTTTAAGAAAGTTTATTTGTTAAAGCCATATGAAACTAATATTTTTGAGAAACTTATGGGGGTGGGCATAAGTGTGACAAGGGATGTAAGTGAGATATTAATTAATATTATTTACATTTAAGGGTCCATTGGTAATTATTCTATAATAAATCATTTTTAAGTGTTTCATTATTCTATATTAGGCAGTAAATAACATATCAATTGAACTGTGTGGTAAAACGTGTTTAAAAGAAAGTGTTGAATTATGTTAAAAGTTGAAACTATAGTAAACAGAACATGTTTCAATAATATAAGAAGCATCGAATATGTATGTTTCCTCTTACATGTAGGAATCACAGCACCGCACGATATACAAATTAAAACATATTCACCTAACTACATTCAGCAAAGAAATTTTTTTTTTAAATATAACCAACACATTTAACTCATCTTAACATTCGTTGCAACAAATTTTTGCAAGGAATAAATAATTTTTATAAATGCAAAAATATTTTTTTCAAATTACTTTGGAGTAATACAGACTCCTAAAGAGAAACTGCTTTAAATGCTTGAATACAAGTTTTAATTTATTTTTGTTTGTTTTTAATTTTTAAATGTACACATGTCTAAAAAGACAATGCTAGATATTGTGCGTTTTTCTTTTTTTTTTATAAATATTTAATAATTACTTGTCCTTTTTGAAGATGTATGGTCTGAGTGTAGAGAGGTGCGTGCAACTAGTGTAGTGCATTCTTACGAGATTGTAACTAAGTGAAATTTTTTTCCCTCCCCTTCTCAGCTCATGCATTCGACTATTACGGTAAGTTATGATTTCTCTTGGTTTTCAACAAGTTTAAGGTTCACATTTAGGTTTAGCTTCATTCCGTTTATTCATCGAGATTAATATTATAAAAATCTATGGAAATAATAAATACGTGTAAAAGTAGTCGGAGAATGCACTCTCTGTTTTTCGCATTGCGTAAATCTATAGTATTGATAATAAAGAGAGCAAAAATATTAGCTTTGACATTTAGACGAGACTCGGTCAACTGTATAGAAATGCAAAATGACTCTCCACCCAGAACCTAATATATCTTTGCTATCTTATGAATTGCTTCATATCTTTTGGCTCTTTTACTTTTTTTGTTGATCTATTTTCACTGGGTGTATTTACTTCAATGTATTGTACCGTTAATCTTTAAGTGCTTATCTGACATCCCGACTCTCAAACGAAACTGTTTCAGCATTTATACATTTATAAGGATTTGATAACACTTTTAGTTCTAATAGTATTTCTTGGCCATACAAATTTTTACGATGAAACGATAAGCTTTTTCTATTTCAATAGGAAAAATGCAAGTAGCAATAGTGAGCTTTTCTTTAAATCTAACGATTTAGTTTCCAGAAAAACTCCAAGATCTGTACATTATTATAATGCACCTAATGTATCTATGAAGTATTAAGCTTTTTATATGAAACTCCAAATTAATTGTGTGGTATATCTAAATATATCTATTGACTTATGTGTTTAGAATAAATGTTATTATACGATGATTGATATTATTACAAATTATGCATTATTTCAAAGAAAGTTAAAAGTCATGTTATTCTTTGAACAAGCAAGTTGAGGTTTCGTACTTTCCATATTCAGTGTTTTTCCGAAATTTATGGTAATTGTTTGAAACAGGGATTGTCTGAAATGTTAAATATATAGTGAATGAATATCCATTGGCAAATCTTGTCACAACTTAACGCACCTTCCAGAGTTCTCGGCGCGTCACACATGATTAGTTGGGTAAAGTTTTGAATACTAACAATGGACAGGGTGTTATGGTGCCGGGGCAGGTTAGCTTTGTGCCTGAATTTTATGTTAAAAAGAAAAACAATATTTGGTGAAAGGTTCTATAGCTTCGGCTTTTAGTGTTGTCAAAGATTAATTCTCTGTTGCTTATGAAGACTTCCAATTAATATAATAATGCACTTAAAAAACAAACGTGTCTTAATATCACAAAGTCATGCAGTAAGAAAATTCATTAACGAAATTTTGAAAACTGTTTTCGCTTAGATAGTATTTACTTCGAGTTGAATTAATAAGTTAAGAGTTAAGTATATTGTCTATTAGTACATTTTTCCAAGAATATGTCTCGAAGAATAGTTCAAATCTATTATATATATATATGAGCTTTATGCTTCATATGTAGACTATCGTAGACAGCGAATTTTTATGCAAAATAAAAATTTTCTACTCGAATTGCAACAATCTAGAGTGAAATAGAAATTTACTTTTTCTCTTAATATGTTTAATAGGTTGGAAATAATATACCAGTATATTTAAATTCTTCTAATTTGTTTATAAATTACACCTACTCATTTTTGTTATAAATTCATAAAATCCGCTGTCTATTCATATATTTGAAAAGAAACGAACAATTTAAATTTTAAAGAAAAATGTATCTGTAAAAAAAAATTTTGGTCGGAGATGTCAGTTCAATTATTTCAAATGTTTCAATTTCAAGAATTCATTCTTATCTTTATTTATTTTTTTCATTATTATAAAATCTTATTTAAACAATTTTCAAACATTGCGTTTAATCTCGAATTCATTTTGAAAAATAATGCTACTTTGTTAGGTTCGAAATGAAGTGCTCTTATTTACATTGGTCTTGTCATACTAAAATAATAATATCAACAATTTTATTTATAATGAATAACGACGAGCTTAAAGCAATTGGGATTTCAAAAAGAATATATTTCTAATTATTTAGCTTTTTTAGCTGTACAATATTAAAAATATGAATCTTCTGGTGTAACATTGAAACCGTCATGAAAAGTTTGAATATTCTTCGTAAATCCCTTTAGAGCATCTTGTTGAGGAACATATTAGCGTTAACGGAGTATAACTACAATATATGCATGTTTATAGATGCATTTACAATGATTTATTAAATATTGTTATTTCATTCTTTTTAGTTAATTGTTGATGTATCTTGCATGGTATACGAGAAATTAGTAATAACTGCATTTTCTGCATTATCTCAAGTGACATTGATTAAAACAATGAGAAAATTTCGTATTTTTACGTACATATTTATAACATATATTGACATTACGAGTACAGGCAAATATTATTTTTAAATATATTAGTAATTATCAGTGTCTGAATGAATCTATGAATATATCTATACGATATACATCAATAATTTGCTGTGAAAGACATGGAATTAAAAAGAAACACAACTAACCTAATGAGAAACACAAGATTGATTGAGATTTTCTTTTCCCTCCTTCAAGACGAGTACAATCTAAATCCTGGTTTAGAATGGGAGGACGAATTCGCAGGTAGGTAATCCTCTCTAGAGAGATGATTTACTCTGCCTATTTATATCACGTATATGTGAATTTGATTCATTTTACGAAAATGCGTTTTGAAAGTAATTTACGTTCAATTTTTTCTCTCTCTTTAAATTGTTATCTCCACATGCACTGAAAGGAGGGAACCCATACCTTTAATTTACATTAAATATTGCTTGATAAATTATTGGGTAGTTTCTATGATTTGTTATATAACTGTAAAAATTCTAGCTTTTCTTTTTATGCATGCTTAGATAGTATATATATATACATATTTATAGTTTTATCATATACCATTCGACTCTTCTTACTGCAAAGCATGAACAAAGCCATATGATAAATTACTGCCAACATTTTCGTTTCCTTTCTTATCTAAATAGTACTGTGATCGAGAGATGTAGAATCTGATTATAACTTCGCACTGTTTCTTTAGCATTTATTTTTCTTACGTAAGTTATACATCCACTTGATGCTGCATGAGACTTGGGAAGTTGCGTTAATTTACCTCCACTCCTTTTTATATTTGTATTCTTATATATGTTCTTTCTATCGAAGGCAAATTCCGATGATTTAAATTTCTCAATGTTTCTTTTTTGTTTGAATATTGGGTACCGATGTTGGAAAAATACTTTCAATGAACATTACATTTTAATACAATTTGTATTTACATCTGTTAAAGTAATAATCGACAAGTTGTCTTTTCCTTCGGAGTTCATTCTTTTATTCCACTTATATTTAATGCTACAACTAAGGGTGGAGAGATACTGTTTTAGAATATTTTTATAATTGCAATTGTTTGAAATAAGTTTGATTTATACATATAATCCACCAACAAGCAGTCCACCTTCTTCTGTTACTAATATCAATGCATGCGATCCAATTTGATGATTGCTTTCCCAGTTTTCTGTGTGATTATTTAATTTCTAATTATTATTTCGAATTATCTTCTTATTATTTGGATAGAACTTTTATAGAAACTTTGAAAAGAGAGTTGCATCCCATATGTTTAAATTCAGCGCTTGTGCAATTTGTTTATTTTTGTAAATCCTTTCCTTTTCCGTTTACGTTTATATTACTCTTTGTTATGCAGATTTTATTACATAAATTGCGAAGTTGATTATTATCAATGTAATGTTACAGGCCCTATTATAGTAGCTAAACAAACTGACCGCGTTATTTATTTTAGGTAGTCCTTTTTTCTGTACGCATATTTATACATTTTTGTATCTGTTAGTGAATGCAGCTACGTTACAGATTGATACAGCTTTTATAAGATAACATAAGAGAGGGATATGATAGGTTACAAAATAGGGATTGAAACTATTAAATAGGGTATAGTTGCCAGTGGTAGATATATTGAAGTTAGGGCATTTGTGGCGGAATCAGCTTATTCACCACAGTTTTGACATTTGATGATGGCCAAGCTGAAGATGAAGAGAACAGTTTGCCGCATATGGATGGTTTCCAAAGTAAGCTTCCCCCTGGGATTCTTCCGCATGGTTTGCCACAAGTGAAAGAAGTGCAGCCCGCCGTTACGCAAGTGGAACAAGAAAAAGAAAAAGAGATTCCTAAAGAAGGTAAATTCTTACATGTATAGCGGCAGATATATACTTAAGAACACTTTCAATTTGTTAACACTAGGTTTACAGAGCTCTAGAAATACCTATTTTACATTATTTTATAAATATAACAAGCATGTCTATACAAATTTTTGGCCATTTTTCCAATAATATATACCCAAAGAAATAAATTTGCTAAATAATTCCTTCATCTTGACGGGTCCCGTAAACCTAGTGTTAAGCTCCTATGTATATATGTACAGTAAATTCCCAATCTAAGCGCGACGGAGGTGACCGTTCCAAGTTAGTTCGCCTACCCCTACCACTGGGGGGGGGGGGGGCAACCCCACAAGGAGACAAGAAGTTCGAGCTGCCTCGGTTGCCGAGCAGTGTAAACATGCCGCGTAATAGGATACCGGGTCAGGTTGTATATCGGTGTGAACCACTACTAATCCAATTGCAAAACTCCTTTATTTTTTTTATGGTAGTTTGTCTAACATATTCGTCGAATTTTTTTTAATGAAAATGTTACCAAATATGATATAATTCCGATGATATTTATTTGTGTAATGAACGGTGAAGGTTTCGAACGCAAAAAAGGGAAATTCTTTGAAATTCTTCCACATACCCTGTCCTTCTTTGCATCAAAAATTTTCATTGTTCATTACACAAGTAACGATAATTGGAATTATATCATATTTGGTATCATTTTCATTAGAAAAATGCCACGAATATATTGGTCAAACTTCCATAAAAAAATAATGAAAAGTAAAGAAGTTTTGTTAGTGGATTAGTATGTTTACATTTCTCGGCGACCGAGGCCTCTCGAGCTTCGCTGTCCTTTTTTACGTTCGGCGTGGTCGACGCGGCGACAAACAAATAGTATCCGGACCCGATCTATGTCACAGCACACGACCGAGAATCGGCTTAGATTGGGACTTTACTGCAGTGTGTATTTTTATTATACTTGCTAGAATATCTCATGGGATTGAAAATATTAAAAGTTGCTTTTCATAATACTTGTTATGTGGGCCTATACTGAAAATTTAAAAAATACATGTTATAGATACATGTCAGTAATATATGTAGATCTTAATATGACCTTTAAAACTCGAAAAAAGAGTGGTTTTAATGCAAAAAGCACGAATTACAATATCTGATATTTTAAACCAAACAACTTTATCTTTATACATTTTATGTACATCATTTTCACATCTGCAAAAGTAACAGCAGTAATAAAGCACCTCGGATGATACGGAATCTCGGTTAAACGGAGGTCAGATAATCGAGACTCTACTGTATCTAAATCTGAAACAGATTTTGAAAATTGTTTATTGGGATTTTATCAAATATACTGATTTGCAGTACGAGAACTTAGTGAAGAGGAGAAACAAATGATTATATTGTCCGAAGATTTCCAACGATTTTTTGATCGCACTAGTCGTATTGTAGAAAGGGCATTAGGCGAATCAGTCGACATTTATACGGATTATGCTGGAAATATGGATGGAGAGGATGGAATGTGAGTACAAACAAAAAATGATAATATTATATCTAACAGAATATCGATTAGTTGCCAAGAAGATAAATCTTTTCCAATATTATTATTTCATCTAACCAGTAAATTTATTCAAAATTTTCTTTGAATTTCTAATTTTATTATATTTTCTTATATGTTAAATATATGTAGATTGACGGATATGACATTACCATTTTACACATAAAGTATCTATTTCACGATGTAAGTAAACCAATCCTCTGAATAGGTAGTCAAAATTTGGATTATTTGACCATTTCATGTATTTAAGGGGGTTAAAACTCGTTTCCAGGATTCCAAGGATGCGGGATGCACCTTCTCATTCCTCGATAATGCAAAGATGGGGGTTTTCAGCAGTTAAAAGTGCTAAATAAAAAATCAATCTAGGCCACAGTCGCCCTCAAAGATCCTATTTTTATTATATAGAATGTCGGCAACTATGTCGTGAGCAATCAGTTGGCGAGGATTTAATAATGACGTGGTCAAATAATCAAAATTTCGACCGCCTATTCAAAGGATTAGACTGCTCTTTTCCTTGCGTAACCAGAAATTTTTGTCTTTCTCCTATTTTTTGCCTTCTTCTTATGTTATCCAGTAGATTTGGACGAGAAAATGTGAGACATCCAAGTTTCTATCTTAAAAGATCGATGGTTCAAAAGTTATAAGTGTTTAAAGTTGAGCGATTTCCAGTGTTTTTGACAGGTTAGCGCCGCCATGTTGTGTGTAGTGACGATCGCGCGTCGCTTACCGAGTGGAGCCGCTAGGTGGTAGCATAAGCTCGCGGTAATATCGATAATTAGTTGATTGGCGGTTAGATCGGGTGGTGAGGGGTGGAAAGGGTCAGCTTGGGAATCTATGTAAGCGGTGCGCGACTGTCACTACACACAACATGGCGGCGATAACCTGTCAAAAACACTGTAAATCGCTCAACTTTAAACACTTCTAACTTTTGAACCATTGATCCTCCAGAATCGAAACAATGATTTCTCGCATCTTCTCATCCAAATCTGTTGGGTAACGAAGGAAAAAGGCAAAAATTTCTGGTTACGCAAGAAAATGTTTACCCGAGGATTTATTTACATAGTGAAATAGATACTTCATGTGTGAAACGGTAATTTGATCAATCACGGGTCTAGCATCCGCAGTCTGTCAGTAATCAATTGTTTAGGATTGATTCCAGTGATGTTTAGATAATCGACATTCTAGTATAATATGGAAAATTAATCGTTATTATCTGAAAAAATGCTATTCACAAAGTAATTTAATAAATGGACACATTTTAATTAATAATTGCAATATGAATTTCAGGGATGAGAAAAGCCACCAGCGTTTATGGTTGAATCGATCGTTCTTTTGTGATCGATGGTCTCGTAATCGTTGTGTAACATCAATGGATTGGTCACCTCAATTTCCAGAACTTCTCGTAGCCTCTTACAACAATAACGACGATATTCCGAATGATCCAGATGGAGTTTGTTTAGTTTGGAATACAAAGTTCAAGAAAACAACGCCAGAATTTATTTTTCATTGTCAATCCCCAGTTTTATCGGTCACGTTTGCTAAATTTCACCCAAATCTAATCTTAGGAGGAACTTATTCTGGACAAATTGTCCTCTGGGATAATAGAGTGCAGAAGAGAACTCCTATTCAACGAACTCCGCTATCGGCAAATGCGCACACAGTAAGTCAATCAAAAATTTTTCTAGCAATTTAAGAAATGTATCTTATATGTATAATCTATAAAATGTCTTAATTGTTGTATTTTTAGCACCCCGTGTATTGTTTAAACGTTGTTGGAGCACAAAACGCACACAACCTGATAAGCATTTCAACTGATGGAAAAATGTGTTCCTGGAGTTTAGATATGTTATCGCAACCTCAAGAAAGACTTGAATTGACTACTAAACAGTCAAAACCCATTGCTTCTACTTGTTTAGCATTTCCACAAGGTGATGTTAATAATTTTGTTGTAGGCAGTGAAGAAGGAACTGTTTACTCCGGTAAGTAGTTATTTATTCGATTCAGTTAGAATTCTAACCCGAAAATCTTTGGTGCAGAGAGATAATACATAGTCATTATAGCAAAATGACATTAGTGCTTGGTGTAGAACAAGATTTAAGCCATAACTTTCCATTATACTCAGGTTTGGTAGTAAAATTCGCCCTCGGCCCGATTTAACCCTTGTGTAGTTAATCGAGTACCCGGGTACTCTTTTTCATATTTCCTTTAGTAATTTGTAATGTTCCTGACAAAATATTGCAAAACCGTTCTGGATCCCCATCCTTTGCACAATTTTATATCGGTTAACGTTTCGTGAAAAAAATTTGTGTAAAATATTTTGAGTAATTAAGCTTCAAACTTGTATACATATACGCTTGTTGTACAACCGGGGTACCCGGGTACCCATATACGAAAAATCATAGTTGGATGCATTTCGTATGGAAATTTTGGAAAGAAATTGTACAGAATACAAAATTTTTAATGCTACTCGTTTATTAACATAAAATATTAAATTATAATAATTAATTAATAATATGACAATTTTTACATATTGTGATTGTGTGTGCGTGTTCATCGCAAACTGATTGCATGCACTTTTGACAACTTTTTCTTGTTTTTCTGCGTCTTTTATTAGGTTCTGCGTAGCATATATGGCATGCTCCAAGAACTTTTCTTCTACTACTTGCATCTAACAACAATGGCGCCGGTTGTGCAGAACTAGTCGATGCAATGTTTCTTGAGTGTGATGTTACTAGCATATTGTCTCTAGCTAATTTTGATGACAAATGTCGCATTATTTGAATATTTGATGCTCGATTTTGCATTGTTAGAATACATAGTCCTGCTCCTAATTGACGTAAAAATATTCGGCGGTCATTCGTTCTTTCACGCAACATGCTATTGTTTGAGACGCATATAAAGTAGGAGGCAAGTGCGGCAATATTAATTACGTTATAAAAAATGATACTGATCTCGTCTTTTTGTTGTATATCTTCCCAGCATTTGATCCATTGTGTCAACGCCAGATTTTGTTTGATTATAGAAATCAACAATTTCGTGTTTTCGGTCCAGAAACAGAATTGCTGGTATGCATTGTTGACAATAATACGGCGCTTTTATCCTTCTCCGGTACATACGAACAATGTATAATATTTTAATTATATAAACTATAATATAATATTTTGTTTATATAAACGAGATAAGAGCCGCCTCAAAAACAGTCGTCGACATGCGACTTAGAGAATGAAAGTTGAACACATGAATAAGAATTATTCGCTTTATCATGGAATTATCGATAAAAGTATCGATAATGAATACCAGTAAAATTTTTCGCTACATATCTCATATATCGGAATGGAGCACCTCGGGTACCCAGATACCCCGGTTGTCCAAACATAGTGAACATTCTGGTTGACTACACAAGGGTTAATCGAGCTTGGACCATTCGATAGCCTACCCAAAATGACCCCTCTCTGCTAAGATTCAGCCCCATATCTCATCTGTACCGGTAGTTATTAAGGAAAATCCAAATACCACCAGTTTTAGGCCCATTTTTCTCATTTATTGATAATTCAAAATTACGAGAAAAATCATACACATTTCGGATACTAAGCCACATATTAGGTATCATTTTCAGATTTATCCGTTGCAAACTCTGGTTGTACATGTCAGAGTATGAGATTAAAACACAACCGTATAGGATAATGTATATATATAAGTATTTATTTAATGTAACTTTCGGCTATTCAATACGAGCTCGCTGCGCGATCGATTCGTAATCGATGAGATCCCGGAGACAAGAGAGGAACACGCTCGAGTCGCACGACGCTGCGCTGTTTCCGCTGTATGCTCTATGGGGGCAGCACTCATACACGACTCGCATCGTTACATTCTAACAGTACAAAATGAAAATCACGAAAAAAATCGAAAAACGCATATTTCATATAGGAATTGAAAAAGCACACACACTTACAGATTTAATTTAGCAACGAGATATTATCGTAAGCATAATGCTCAATTTTTTTCAAATTCCTGAGTCTGGTGTGTCATAGTTGACAAAAATAAAAACCATTTTTTTCGGCGTTTTCCTAAGTTATACTTATCTTTATTGAATCTTAAAAATATATTATGTAATATTAAACATTCCTACGTCCAGAGAAACATTTTCCAGACTTTAAAACTTGCATAGTACTAAAAACGAAAATTGAAAGCGACAGTTGAAGTCAGCCACCATAAAATTCACATCCCTTACTTTTCCATTTTTCTTAACTAACTTAATTAAGAAGTTAAGAAACTATCAACTTCATACAGTCGTTGTAACTTAAATATTGTATATATATGCTGTCATCCTAAAGTCTTATATAATTAGTTACAACACCTCAATTTGTTAACCATCTGGCGCGGTTTTAAATAACTCAGTTAGTAGTGACCGATACAAGAAAGGTCAATCCCAACGATCTTTCTATCCACGCACATACGCTAACTATAATGTTAGGAATGTATCTCTGTATCTATGTAACATTTTAGTCTCACATACACATTATAATGCATACTTATGTAACATATTTGAACTTGTAACTTGGCATAGCAGCTTTTTTCATAGATTTTAAAATTTATTTCAGTTATTTCATAGTCTACTACTAAAACGCTAATGTCATTTTCCTATGAATATTATACATTAATTGTGAATTTACTTGATTTAATAATGAAATCTAATATAATTAATTTATAATAAACTATAATTAAATTATAATTAATTTCGTAAGTAAATCAACTAAAATTAAGATACAATAAGAATGGAAAATCTCCGTTCTGCGATTCTTTTCACTCCATTTAATATTTCACTTTTATTTAGCTTGTCGTCATGGCACGAAAGCGGGAGTATTAGAAACGTATGAGGGGCATCAAGGACCAGTTACTGGAGTCAGTGCGCACGCAGAACAAGCTGGAATAGATTTTTCGCACTTGTTCTTAACATCGTCAATTGATTGGACAATTAAGTTGTGGAGTCTCAAAGAAAATAAACCTCTGTACTCTTTCGAACATAACGGCGACTACGTCTATGACGTAGCATGGTCTCCAACTCATCCAGCGCTGTTTGCCGCTGTAGATGACTCAGGAAGATTGGATTTATGGAATTTAAATCAAGACACAGAAGTACCTACCGCCAGTATCATGATTGATGGATGTCCAGCTCTTAACAGAGTTTCGTGGACTCCAAGCGGTTTACATGTAACTGTAGGTGATGATACTGGAAAAATTTGGGTATATGACGTACCTGAGGTAAGTTTGTTTTTTATTAAGTAATAGCAGTAATCGTTATCATTGAGAAACATTTAATTTTACGAAAAATATAATTATGAGCGGTTTAACCCTTTCGATGCGGGTATTTCTTTTGATAATATGCGTCTACTGTACGTATACTCAAACCGCGAATAAAGGCTGATTTATACTATTCACTCAGACACAGAACGGTTCTGTTTAGTATAATAATACTTTTATAACACTTTTTTTGTATATAGTTTCCGATACAATTCGATAATATAAACACCTACAATCTTCCCTCGCATAGTGTGACTTTCGTCTCAACGGATAGTGTTGCTTTTTTTATCGCTCCTACTAGGGGGTTCCCTCTTGGGCGGTCGGTCGCGTTACAATGTAGCACGACCCGAGCTCGGATATTGATGAGGCAATACTAAAGCAATTATGAAACTTTATTACTTTTAGTTATTTCGTTACGAAACCTTTACCAACGGATTGGTGAAATTTTTCTGATTAAAACGAGATCAAACACAATAGAATTGCGATTATATTTGCTCGTTTAATAAACGATGAAACTTTCCAACGCAAAATAGGACAGTCTACGTATCGATTGCAATAGTAACGCAAATAGAAAACATTTTTAGTTTTTATGTATTTCCAGAACGTTTACTAACATATTCGTAAGATTTCTCTGGTTTAAAAAAGACTCAACTCAACAGAGTTTCACTCAACAGAATTATACAGAATGGGGCAATAACTATGTCCACTTTGAATATTGCCGCTATTTGTAATAATATGAAAAAATGTTGTATACAAAACTTACACGGTATAGAGGGGGGCATATTGTGACACAAACATCTCCTGCGTGGGTGTAGATATAGAAGAGATTTCAAGGTCACCTTGATTATTTTAAATGGAAAGATCTACTTTCTGTATCATGAATCGATAGACTATCGAATTCTGAGTAAAAATGTATTGACCTCCATATGTCGTAAATCTAATAGATAACGAGATATTAGGTTTAGGACATATGAAAGTCAACACTTTTATACTCAGAATTTGATACTCTATCGATCTATGGTGTAAAAAATGGGACGTTCCATTTAAAAAAGTCAAGGTGACCTTGAAATCTCCACTATGCCTCTACCCACGCAGAAAATATTTGTGTCACAATATGCCCCCTTCTATACCGTGTAAGTTTTGTACACAACATTTTTTCATATTATTACAAATAACGGCAATATTCAAAGTGGACATAGTTATTGTCCCACCCTGTATTTACCTATATCATAGCAACTTATGATCACACTTTAAATTAGTAAATATGGTCCAAATTATGCCGTATTTAGACTCATTTTAATTAGAAAAATCTCACGAATACGAATCTGTAAAAAAAGAATGGAAAATAAAAAACTTTCCTATTTGTATTGACATTGTAATCGATATGCAGCCGTTTTAGCTGTGCCGGCTGCCCCGACCTTCAGTCCCTCTTTGTCGTTTACGCGCTGTCTTTCTCTGTGTTCGGCAAACGTCAAAGAACGTAAGTAGTACCTCTACGGTTTCTGAGCCTCCATACCCCCGAGGGAGTAATACCATACGAGGGAAGACTGTATATTTAAATGCATTAAAGAATGTTTGTCTGACCGGTGCTGAACGGAATCGTTCTGTGTTTGAGGAGACAGTATAAATCGGCCTTAAGGCGTTATTTTACGGGCGAGTTACAGCGCGAGTGTACATTTTACCCGTGAAGTTACCATATCATTTGACACTTTGTCATGTAATATAACTGCGTCATAAGTAACGTAGCTATCCTATGCTTGCCTAAAGTGGCAAATCGATACAAAATGTTAACAAAGAACTATATTATGTCCCGGGGCTCGTCTTGTTATCTCACCACAGTAGTTACCAGTAAGACACAATGAGTGTGCGATGCTAGGTGACTCTAGTTACGGGTAGTATCGAAAGGGTTAATAGATCTATGTATATTGGATTTATAGTACCTCTATAGTACCTCTGGTCATAAAGACTTCTATGAAATTGTTCTATAATTGTTAATATCTTACCTTTTCTATCTGACGTGGGAGAGTACAAAGGAGTACCTGTACAATACACTTAAAAATATACTTGAGTAATATGAATTAAACGCGATACAATAATGTGGGCATGTGTTAACACTCTGCGTTCATATTCAGTTTTAAGGAGTATGCCAAATTTCAGAGTAAAATGAATAGTATTGCAAACTTTATTTATTACAAGTTGTTGATACTTATCCTTTTTTAAAAGGATAATAATCTTACGGGTGATGTTTACAGCGTACAGTATATGGTACAGACTATTAAGTCATTAAATATTGATAATGTGAACAAATTTATCTGTTTACCGTTAGATTTTAAATTACTAAATAAATTTTACTAAAACGTATGTTTGTTTTAATATAGCATTTAGCGCATCCAAGAATTGATGAGTGGAATAAATTTTTATATACGCAACAAGAGTTGAGGAACAACAAGGCAGATGAAGAGTTACATAAACTTAATCTTAGGGACCAGCGGCCTTAAGTACTATACCTCTCTTAGCGCCGTGCCGTTAGATAAAGTACATTAACAGTTTTGTTTAGAAACTATTTCTAAGTTCAAGTTACATACTTTAAATCTTAAAATCAAATAAATATAACACGTAATTATAAAAGATTCTGAAAACACTAAGAAGAAAGTGCTAAGCAGCAGAACAAACGTGTTAGCGCTTTATATATACGCAGTTGTTCTATACTCTAACGGCTATAAATTCTACACAACTCGTGGAAATTGTTACTAAACAAGTTCAATGGAGTATACAATTAAAAAATGTGTACAACATATCTTTGCATGTAAATATTGACATTATAAACATCTCCTGAATTTAAAGGAAATGAGATGATGAGAAATTACTATAATGATAATTATAAAATTTCACACACTATTCTCATTACTTTAAATTAAGAATTATTTTGAAAGAAAATAGTAACATTTTTTAATTAATTAACGTAATAATTTATTTTTCTTATTTATACTCTTTCAGAATGATATAGCTTTCATTACTTTGTTCTGTTTTTTGTAATTTATAATATGAGGAAACTTGCAAACTCATTGAACAAGGATTATTGCTTAAAAATGTAAATATATACACTTTTCGTTAATATAAACAGCTGGGCTTTACCTAAAATGTGATATTGTTAAGTATAGAATTATGTTTTTATGCATACCCTTGCTCAAGTCAAGCATATTTACACTGTCCTTTTTTAATGCAAAAATAATTTGTTCTACAATGTATTATACACAAAAATATTTTATTAAATCTGAGGAGTTATCAGTTTAATACATGTTTTTGTAATATGCATGTAGGATTTTAGAGATCGTGGACTATATGCTAGAAAGAAATCACGCAAGACGGCACAGGGCAAGTGAAGGCCTTGCCTGTTCAGTATCTGATTCGTTAATATTGTCATTTCGAACAATTGCAAAATTATGTATGACTTCTTTCTAGCGACGAAGACTACATGTATCGTCGTTTCTGTGTTTGCGTACGTCGTGCCATCTCACTTTGATAATTTCGTCATTTTCAACGTTGTTCTTACCGATTTTTCTCTAGCACATTTTTCTATGTTGTACTTCATTTTCTTGTGCGCAATTCCACACAGTGATCCTCACTTGTTTTCTAGGAAAACTGCTAGAGTCCGTGTTGTGTACGCAAACAAAAGACGCTGTAGCAAACATACAATGGCCGAGTGTCGTATTAGAGCTGTCCAGACTTTTAAAAAGCATTAGAAAATTAAAAGAAGGTGAAGTACTCTGTGACCGTGATCATTGAAACATGTTTAATTAATCTAAAAATCTTGAGATCACAGGTTCGAGACCCGCTGTTCAGTGGTTTTCTCCTCTTCTTAACATCCTACATGCATTCTTTAATTTAAATTGCTATAGGCAATGATAATTTAATAAGTTAGCATACAAATTTATTATTGTCTCTAATGCTCTGATTAAAACTTTATTTTAAAACTCCGAATGTTTACTAATTTTACCTTATAAAACATGAAAACGAATTTTGTAAGTACTGTTTATACGTAATGTAGTTTATGATGAAGAACAGATTACCGTTCGACTTTTTCACGGGAATTTTCTCAAGATAATCTCTGGCAGGAACCGTCCCAGATAACCTCACTTTAACCCTCTAGATCAGGGGTGGCCAACCTTTTACATACCTTGCGTCAATTTTTTTCGCATGCTAGTTCAGATGCGCTATACAAATCAAGCACTTTTTCTACCTTGTTACGTTCATTGTTGGGGTTGGAAAATAGAAATAGAGGTAGAATCTGTTTCACTTAGGGGAGGAAAAGGGATAACTCAATCACGCAACTAAATTAATTAATTTACGCCAGTTCAAAAGAGACACGTTTATCGGATCACCGATCTACTATGAGTGGGCGATCGCTGTCGTGAATCCCACAATTCACTAATCGTAAACTCTCGAAAAATTGCGACAAATAGATGAGTAAGAAGGCTCTATCAATTGAACTGAGAGGACTCAGATGTTGAGAATATGAAGATGGATTCAGTTATGGAGCCTACCTCAAAAGAATAAGTAGCCACAAAGTAACAAAGATGCAATGCGCCACTTGTAAGGCTACTATTAGACTGGGCCAGGGTGTGTAAGCTGAAATGGAAATAATTCAACCACTATGTTTCGGCCCTGGGGCGGCGTTGGTGTTCTCCATCACGTGATGGGGGCGCATGCGCAGAACGCTTGCTTTGCTCTGTATCCACGATCCACGTGTAGCGTCTACTGCCGGAGCCGTCCTATGAGGATCTCCGGAACGGACCCGTTCCGAGGGACAGACATGCGGGGAGTTGAAGGGAGGGGAGTTGAGAGGATGGAGATTGAGGAAACGGATAGTGAGGAATGGGATCCAGGAGACGCGGCGTCACAACTAGAAGCCGGAGAAGTGATGAGGGAGGAGAGGAGGAATCAAGATAGAAACCTAGAAAACTGGAAAGCAACAGAAAGAACAGAAGAGATCAAATCAGATCGGATACGACATGAAAAAGGCAGACATAGAAACCTAGAAATCTGGAAAATAACGGAAAGAACAGCAATGGAAATGCCGAAACACTTGATCAATGAGACGGACAAAGGAAATGTAAAAATGAAACGAAGAGGGGACCGGTTCCGCATCACCAGAAAGGGAAAAGAAAAGAAAAAGAAATTTGGGAATGGCCCGAACACCCGGCCGGCGTTGTTGATATGGCCAGGCGTTGCTGATATGGAGAAATCCGAGGAGCAGCACTCCTCCCCCCCCCCGGGGGGAGGATCGCCAATAATGAATGTAGCGTCTACTGGAATTGTTCTGAATTGTTCATTGTTTCAAATTTTGAAAGTTTTCAACGCAACAGCTCTCAACCACCTATCCAAGGAGAACAAGAAATGCTATCAGGCAATGGAGGACATGCAGAGGAAGATTAAGCAGTGCAACCTTCCAACCTTCCAACCAACCTAGATTTTTTCACTTTATTATTATTATTTTTATTGTGTTTTATATATTAGAATATGATGTATGTATCTTCAAATTAGCTTAGTGTGTCATAAAATCATTTCAACGAAAAAATGATTTCATTAATTTCTTGTCACAAAAATCGATTTGTTGAAAAAAACCAAAAATCGTAGACAAATTTTGAGACCAGATTTGAAATCAGCGTGAAAAAATCTACGGGAAATGATATATAGCATGTTAAAAAAAATTTTTTTCCGCGCGTAGTAACGGAGAAACCACATTTTCTTGAAATTCTAGAAGTTTAACGAGTTTTCTCGACGTTAAAAAACGTTCGTACCATAATCTCCCTATTTTTCCCATATTCTGCGAAGTTTCAGCTTTAATTTTTAAAAAATTTCATCGCTCTACCTCATTTCTATCGAAAGTTCTTTGATTTTGAATCGAGTTGGTCGAATGTTCCCACTGTGCGGCGCACATCGGAGCGCGCGGTGGTAGCGGCGAACATTGGAGCGCCCGATGGCAGCGGCGAACGTAGGCAGACAAGGAAGGGAATACTTTTCCTCTATGCTCTCCTCGCCGTTCTAATATAGACAATGTCATTAATAATTATTTAAATAAAAATAAATTTGCGGTTTCGAAATGCGCGGTTCGTTGCGCGGTTCGACTAATACATTGTAATCGCCACACTGAGCTCGAACGTGATGACGTACTGGATTCGTATCTGATGCGCGCGTTGCTTGACAAAAGACACGAATTTAAAGGAACGAATGCAACAGTTTAATTTCGACAGTTTCTCGAAGCAGAGACTTTTAAATATCGTGCGCGAGTTTCAGTAAAGTTTTCGCTAGACTTGGAACTCATAGCCGGGATAGTGCCGCGCATTTTGTTATTTTTAAATATTGTTATTTTATTTGTAGCTAATTGTTACTGTATAAAAAATGGATCATGTACCCGCCAAAAGATCGAAAAAAAGATTTCAGCGTCACTGGTTCGATGCTGACGAAACTCTGAAGGTTTGGTTGGAAGAACTTCCTTCCGACGAATCGAAATGCGTCTGTAAAGTCTGCAACAATATCTTCGGTCGTGGACTTACAGAAATTCGCAAGCATTCGTCCACACGGGCTCATCAAAATAACATGGAACAATAGCGTTCTTTTAACACCCCTTCGTGTAATGAGCCCGATGTACAGGACAACCAACCTGAAGAGTTTCTCCAGGAAGGCACATCATCGCGTCCATTCTAAGGAAATAAGAACCACTGAGATCCGATATGCGGCTTTCTTTGCCGAAAACAATATCGCGATCTCAGTGGCCCCGAAATTTCTTGCTCTCATGCAAGATATTGGTAAAAATCCTGCCGTCTTGCAGGATATGAGAATAGGCCGCACGAAGTGCGGAAACCGAACGTATCGTAGATAAGGTACAGCATACAAAATTTTCAGTTTATGAAGACGAAACTTCTGATTCCACAAACGATAAATGGCTCTCATTAGTGGTCAGGTACATTGAGCCATGTCGTTTGTCTGTAACGACAGGGCTGTTGCAGCTAATTCATCTTGATGCTAGCGACTGTTCAGCGGAAAAGATTTTCAAATCTTTTGAAAATTATTTGCTGAAAATGCAAATTCCGCTAAAGAACGTCGCTGCTCTTAGCTGCGACAACGCTTTTGTCATGCTGGGATGCCATTCTTCATTTAAGAGCAAATTGCTCGAAAAAAATCCCAACGTCGTCGTTATGCCGTGCGTTTGTCATTCCGCAGCATTGGCGGCAACTGCTGCTTGCGGTAGTATCCCTAAGGAATGCGATGATTTACTTCGGGGAGTCGCATCCTTCATTAATAGCAGCCCCAAACGGGGTGTTTTTCGTCAATTTCGGGAGAGTTACGATAAATCTCCTGTCAAAATTCTGAAATTATCCGAGACACACTGGCTGGCAAGGTACCAGTGTGTCAAAAGGATTCTTGATACTTGGGAAGATCTCCGTAGTTTTTTTTTAGAGTATTCAGTTTCAGAAAAGTTGGCAACTGCTGAGAAATTTTCTTCTTTGCTCAGCAGATCCGACATTAAAGGATATTTTCATTTTCTCGAATATGTCCTAAATACATCTAAATGCGTTTAATGCGTTTAATCGTTTCAAAGTAGAGAGACCCTGATGCAGGAGCTGCAGCCCTCTTCTGCAAGGCTGCTTCGTTTCTTCTTGAAAAATTTTATGAAAAAACCTCTTTTACAACACCTTGAATATGTTCGGGGAATTGATTTTTCTTTAAAA
Source organism: Lasioglossum marginatum (assembly GCA_028455795.1). NCBI lineage: Eukaryota > Metazoa > Arthropoda > Insecta > Hymenoptera > Halictidae > Lasioglossum > Lasioglossum marginatum. Next base: position 1,549,547 of record CM052246.1, read on the forward strand.
TCAAACCAAGTTCCACTGAATGAAGTGCGTCTTGGACCCGACACCGAAGATTACTTGAATGAGGCATTGTGTCATGGGATGTCCGAAGTCGAGTTACACTCCTTCCGGAACAATTGCTTACAATTTTATATCATTGTAAGCAATGAAATAAGAAATCATCTTCCCCATGACGATAAATTTCTTACGCAATTGACGGTCTTCAAACCGTCCATTGCATTGCTAAATAGCGACAGGAATTCTTCTTTCCCCAATGTCGCTGCAGTTGCCCAAAAATTGGGAAATTTTAGTGCCGAAGATTTGAAAAATGAGAGGGACATTTTGTACTTCGGCACATCCCAATCCCAAAAAGATCGTTGGGCACTGCTATCTTTCGACGGCATGTGGACGGACATCGGAATGCAAAGAAATTCGGACAATTGTCCCATTTTTCCACATCTTACAACTTTGGTAAACGCTGTCCGATGTCTGCCACACTCCAATGCCGAGGCAGAAAGAATTTTTTCGTTGCTCCCTGACATTAAAAATAAAAAACGGAATAAATTAGGATCTGACCTCCTAAATTTCATGTGTGTGGTGCGCACAACCCTGAAAGCTAGGCAAGAGTCTAGCCGCACCATGTCCATCTATGATGGACATTTAACCCTAATGCCAGGGAAGTATTTAAATACAAGTTCGCCGCATGCACAAAACTTTCATAAGTTAACATTGCATGCAGATGCGGACTTATAAGGGTTGCATTTTTCATCTTTCGCAGTCATCTGGCGGGTACATTTCTAATTTTTCAATGCAGCTGCAATTTTGTGTTCGGCTGATTTTGACCAATAAAAATATAAGTATCTTTTAACATATACATATGTATAAATTATTTAATTAAAATCGTTTCCTTTTTACTCCGCAGGACCTAGACGACTTGTACGTATATGTATGTCCATATACGTAGAATATACGAAGAATGTTCAAGATTCAAATTATGGAAGTTGCCGGCCGAGTTGCCAACCGTCGAAGACGGCTTGTTTTTCAATCTTGTTGACAAGCACGCGCTGCCGTTACTCGAGGCCGCGTAGGCCGTGTCAGCGTCTATTGCCGGCAACCATCCATGATTTGAATCCCGAACGGTTTCGTCGTCCAGGATCATGCGATCGTTCCTGCGCCAATCGCGTACGACCACGCTTGGTCGTTCGCCGAATATTTAAAAGCTCTCCCTTGGCGCAGCAGCGGCTTTTCAGTTCATTCACGTCTCCACTAACATCCTTCGATCAAACTTTGTAATTTGTTAAGTTCATTTCGGCAGCGACAATCACTGTTTCTTATTCACGACCCGTTCGCGTCTTTAGCGACCGTTTAATTTGATTTCTTTCGCATCGCGGTACGTGCTTTGCCTCGCGTGAAGATTTCCTTTCGTTCGCGTTCAAGATATCCGATCGCAGAGGTCCTCGTGACAAGGATCTCTCAAGATTGTCCGTCGCGCTCAAAGGCAACATCCAGCACGCCGCAAGATTTCCCTACTCGGCTAATTATCTTAAGGTCGTGTAGCGAACTTTCTTTGTGTGAATAAAGTACAGTGTGCAAAGGTTATCCCAATTCTTCTCTTGCTAATTCTCTCGACCTCATCTTCGCCTTTTCCTCGCGCGCTTATTTCTGAGCGGTCCCGGCATCAGGCGCCTTCGACCATCGGTCGACGCCGAACAAAGAAGAAGATCCAATTTTTATAGTAATAAAACGTTTCTACGATAAATGAATGTATATTTTTAACATAGTTTTTCATTTTAAATTTTTTGTAAGGTTCACCAATGTAATTAAAAAGATAATTAAAAATAAAAATGAAAATCGCTGCACGGGGATTCGAATGCTAGCTCCAGATTGCGATTCATTCGCTCGGCCGAATATCAGTTTCGTTTCCGTGAAGCAATGCTGGCATTGTTGACGCAAGCGCACAAGCAGCGCACACGAACATAGTAGAGGTACGCTGGTGCGTGTAGCGCGCGAGCGCGTTGGAGAAGGAGAGTAGGGGCAACAGTAAGTCATAGTGGGGGCGTCTAGTAGCACAGTACCACGATTTCGGCATCACTGGGCGCGCGGCGGAATGCTCCCCACTCCGCGCCATACCAATCGTTGTACGCGTCGCTACATGCGGCTTGCATCCTAGGAATATTTCCTGCTCTGCTAGGGATATTCCCTACAAAGTCCGGTAAAGTGCTGTCACCCAGCGGCTCCACTTGGTAAGCGACGCGCGATCGTCACTACACACAACATGGCGGCGCTAACCTGTCAAAAACACTGGAAATCGCTCAACTTTAAACACTTATAGCTTTTGAATCATTGATCCTCCAGGATCAAAACTGGGATTTCTCGTATCTTCTCGTCCAAATCTACTATGGATAACTTAGGAAAAAGGCGAAAATTTCTGGTTACACAAGAAAAAGAGCAACCATTTGATGTTGTAATGTAGCAAATCAGTCACGTCCTTTTCAGGTTGGAGACGAATATCTAACTTAAAAATCGAAAGGACCTCTCTCTGGAGAGGTCAATTGCGGAAATAGCAGCTGCAAGCACTCTCATTGGGATGCATTGAAATTAAGAAACGATACCGTAATAGCTTTTCGAATGTCGCGCTCGTTGGCGCGACGAAAAGTTACAGGATCGTAGCCCGGGCCCAGGGGCCGAGCTGCCTCTTCGCCAACGAAAAAATATAACGCTATCGTCGCCGGGGACCACTTGGAACGCCTGACCAAAATTACATCTCCGGGGAGGAAAATAAAAGGACATCGAGCCTGGGCCAAGCAACCCGAAGGCGCCGACGAGGGACCATGCGACCAGAATCACTATCAAAGTATCGTTCCGTCGACGCCTCGCTCCGCAACTTAAACGGTCTACTGCTGGAGCGGCTCGAGCGGTCCTGGAATGTCTCCGGACATTCCCAGCCGGAGGAACGCGATCGTTACGGAAATCGGGAAACGGCAAAGGTCAGGGGCCCTTCCGTCGAGGTCCGGCCATATTTCGTGAATATAGCGCGAGCGACAGCGATTGGCAGACGAGAAGCCGGAATAATAGGGAACGCCTCATTCCCGCATCCTCGAGCCACCGAAATTCCGCGGGCACTGTTGTGTTGGCCGTAGAACACATGAGTATAAATATTTGTTATCCTTGTACTTGCATGTGCATCGTAGTCAGTCCCATCGTACAAGCTGCCGTAGCGAACCGCCAAAGTCCCCTTCATCGCTGCCGGTGGTAAGTGCCAACAAGGCTTCGCCTATCTAATTCTTTCTATTCGCGACTTTTTCGAAGTGGCTCGAGTACTGTTCGTGTATACGTCGATTCGTGTATTCATCGAATACAATTCGTGTTGTATTTCGTTAGACTACGGTTCGCCTTCCAGGCGACCGAATAATTCGCGTGCTGCACGAACGACGTTTCTCAGTAATTCTCAGGCGTTTCCCCAGTGAGAGCGACGAGTGAGCGTACTGACGAAAATCCACGTGTTTCGCGTTGTTCCGCGACTATTGTACGCGCCGCGCACAGTCAAAGAAATTCTAGCTGTCGAAATCATCGTGACCCCCGCGTCTGCCTAGAAACTCGGGTTGTCGCCAACGCGGGTTGCTAGACTTGTTCCGAGGACCGCGTATTCCACCAGGAATCGGCTAAAATTCTACGATATTTGTTCTTCCGCCCGATCAACTGGCGTGCTGCCGATTCCGACATGATTAAGGTCCGCTCCACACATTCGTTTTTCTAACGTACGGCGACCGTGCGGTACCGGAATTGCGGTCTCAAATACTATGGATTCAATTAGGCGCGCTGCACAATTGTTTGAACCGTAGTTGCGGCGCCGCACATTATACACACCGCATATGCGATGATCATTACATTATCGCATATCAATTGATGTACACGTCTGTTATTCGGCCACATGGTCGCCGCACGTTAGAAAAACGGATGTGTGTAGCGGGCCTAAGGATGCGCAGGAGCGAAACTGATGCTTTTATCGGCGTAGAGGTGAACTACGAATGAGGATAGAGAGCTTCGTACAGAATCTTTTTTTGCAATTTGGCTCTTGAAACTTTATAAACAACAAAAGTTTACGTTTTTATAGAAGAAATTTTTTTTGTACACATTTTCCAAAAAAAAGGCTCTGTACGAAGATGCGGAATATCACAGAGAATATTTTATTTTGGTATTTTATTTTGGTACTATCAAGTTGTCTTCCCTGAAGATATAAAAGATAAAAAGTGCCGGTGCAATAAACAAGCATTTATAATGTGTTCATGGTATCGAGATTTTTTATGTATTGATTGCATGTAGGATGCATATCATCTCGCATCATATACATTAGTATCAAAATAAAATTGTACTAGACATAAAAGAGAATACAAATTAAAAGGAAGTGAAAAAAAACACGTTTCTTCGATGGGGCTCGAACCTAGGACTTTTGTGTGTGAATAACGCAACCTGCTTACCCTGCTAATGGAACTTCGAAAAATTGAGTTGCAAATCATGGTATAGCAATAAGGTATGAAAGTTTAATTGTTTATATCTTTAAAACTATTGAGTAACTACACCTAATATTTTGCAGACATAATTAGGGATCCATATACCATCGTCTCACAAAAAATTATCAAAATCGAAGTCGGACACTTGGAGTCCTTTCCTTGTTAAGGTCATTGTCTTGTTGAAAGACAAATTTGTCGTCGCAACCCATTTTTACCATTGCTTCTTCTAAATTTTCATTTAGTATATTAACCCTTTGCACTCGGAGCTATTTTAACTGGAAAATTAAACATTTCTTCTGATCTAGAATATTTCCATTCCCTATGATTTTTGAAATTTTATGGATATGAAATTGTTATAATATCTCACACCATATCTAAATGTTTAGTGATTAATTAGATACTGATATATTTATTAATGTAAACAATATTTTGAATAATGGTATAGCAATTTTTGGTGGTGCCTCAGAGGGGACAACCGAGTGCAAAGGGTTAATATACTTATCTGCATTCATAATTCTGCCAATTTGTACTAACGTACCAATTCTGTTTCGCGAGAAGCACCCCCACACCATTATTGATCCACCACCAAATTTAACTATGGCCGTAATAAATGCTCTCTTGTATGCTTCATGTTTTTTTCTCCAGACTTTGTGCTTCTTTCTTAATTGCCGCAATTCAAATTTACTTCCGTCGCTCCAAATTATATTTTTCCAGAATGATAGTGGCATATTCGCATGTTTTTTTGTAAACGCTAAACGTTTTCTCATATTTCTTTTATTAATATGTGGCTTACGTCTAGCCCTTCCAGCATCTTAAACCCGGTTCGTGCAGTCTTCGTTTCATTTGTTGAAACATTTAGTTTCACTATTTCTGCAATACTTCTTGCTGCAATCGTTGGATCTTTTGGACTTGCACAAAAAATTCGACGGTTTTCTTGTATGGTGGTACAGCGTTTGCGTCCATTTAAATTTTTCACGATCTTATGTAGTACATATTTTTTATACATTTTTTTAGGAATCCAATATTACATTGCTTGAATGGCATTAATTTGAATAGCATATCTCCCATTTAAGAAGAAAAAACTGTTATTTTTTGCTTTTGGAACTTGTCCATGAATTTTTTACCAATTAACTTGTAATTTGATACATTTTTTGAAACAAGTGTTATACGAGAAAGGCTTCTTTCTCTTATAGACTTTATCCAGTATTTTGTGTTCCATGTATGAACATCCATATTATATGTATATATAATATCGATCGTATCGATATCAATTGCGTATCGTGTCGATCATTGATCTGAAAGCAAAAAGATGAAAGGTTATAAGCATCACTTTAAACGCCTACATGTATATAATTTTCCTTCTCTGTTTCCTTATCTCTTTCTTTATTCGCTTAAGCTCTTTAGATATTTTATCCTCTGAGTCTTCAATATCACGTTTCCCCATTATTACGCAGGAAAAATACTAAATTTTTCATAATAGAAAAAACAATACGTATGTGGCTTCTTGACACGAAACAAAGGAATGATGGATTTGGGCACAGAGACACGAACCCTGAATTGAGGAGCGAATCTACGCTTGATTTCTTTATCTTTTTCATCTGTAAACATTGTGGCGACATTGTCATAAAGTAGAGGTATTACATTGTAGACAATTTCATATTGGCAATGGAATTACTTACTTGTACGGGAATAAAACAACTGCCTACAGAGTTTCGACTGGAGTATTCACATTAAGACCTTGTAATACCAAATTATCTTTAGAATTAAAATACGTATTATATGGTTTAATTTGCATGCTTTGATTAATATTAGAACTACCAACAGTTGAGACGAAGCTATCTCTAACAAAACCAGTGACTGGTCTTTAAAAAATACGTAATGATAGAGTATTTTTAAAATTGATTTATTACTATCTTACAAAAGGAAAATTGGGCCGAACATGTCTTTGAAAATATTACAACTGTTTCTTATATACTTTCATTTTCATCTTCGGAACTTGAAGGCACGCAAGCATGTCTTCTTTTACGTAAATTCAAAATATTTTCTAATTCGCTTTCCGAGGACTCCTGAACATATTTTCTTTGTCTATAATCTCATTATCACTATTATCACTATAACCCAGTAAACCAGGCCTGCCAAGGGCCGCTATGCGTGCATAAGTAGCGCATTATGCTGGCAGAAAGTTCTCATTTCTTGCGTTCTCATTTCTTGATAATACAAATAACACGGGGTTTTTCAGTAGTCAAAAACGCGTGAAACAACATCGATGACTATGTTACGTTACGTTACATCGCGGCTATGTTTATGTTTATGTTGTGGCGCCAGAATAAGACGTTGCATGCGATAAAATTCCATAACAAAACATCGATAAATTTATCTAAATATATAATAAGCGATTTCGGGTTCAGTAAACAGATTACAGGATACTTTTCCTAATTTGAATTACATGACAACAGTCATACACAGCCTACAAGGAGTGTCTGCGATCGCAGACTGCGAATCGCAGCGATACGTCAAGTGATTGTTCGTCAAGTGAAATACGTCAAGTAAACGTTCAAATATTTTATTATGTATATTTTTAATGTGTTTTATATATGAGTATACAATATACCTTCAAGGGCCGCCACGTGGAGCGAGACGCGCGGCCCGGCCCGGCCGGTTCGAGGAGGCCGTAGCCTTCGAAACTCGGCTGGTAAGTAAATCCGACCGCTGCTCCAGCTCACAAAGTGTCCATCGTCGGGGATTCCTGAGAGTTTTAATGTACCGCGGTGTTTTCTGTCTGTCGAATTGTATGATTCGCTATTATTTGCCTTCGATTATTATTAAATTGTCTTTTTCGACGCTGCTTAATTACATGATCCTGCTTCTTAGAATAATTACAAAATCTTGATTGGCTCGCATGTTGAGTCGTGTTTCATTGAATAGGATTTTGACCATGCTTATCCTGCTAGACCAGTGTTTCCTACCGTGACCATTTATTTTTTTCCTCGAAACGGAATATCTACTAATTTTTAGGTAATACATAGTATGTGTATTCAAGAAAACGCTTATTTCTTCATAGTTGCTATTTATTAATGAAAAAACAGGAATGAACACATGAAAATAAATAATTTATGTGGTCTTATATTTTTCTTTCTTACAATGTGTAAGACTTATTGATATGCCGTCATCGCTACGCTTCTAGGCGCTACCGATTTTTAGATTTTTCGCGTCCTTTTTTGAAATTGTTATCATGAATTGCTCTCTTTCTAAAAACGGGATACTTCGGCGTTCCGAAGCTGTGCTTGGAGACAACGGGACAGGCTACCTAAAATCGAGACGGTCCCGTTCAAAACGTGTTTCCCAACGTGGGGCTCACACCCCACTGGGGAGCAATTTGATTGTTAGGGGGGGGGGGCATTCAACAATTTCCTAGTGATTTCTTCCTAAAACCTATCATTTAAGCCTTAGCACTCGAATTGTGACTCTGAGAGGGGCCTCTAAAAATTGCTGTACCATTACTCAAAATATTGTTTACATTATTAAATATATCGGTATCTAATCAATAGACTGCGGATCTTTATGCAAAATAAAAATGTTCTGCATTGATAGATCCTGGAAAGCAGGAATGGAATGAAAATTGATTTCATCCCTTAACCCTTTGACTACGGCAGACTTTGAGACGCATCAGCAGTACCATATGGTAGGAATTCATTCGCAATGTACGCCGAGAACGGCGAAACTTTTCGTTAGGCGTGCATTTCTGAGAAAGTATATTCGAGTAATCAAAACACTGAATTCCACTACATTAAAACAATATTGTTTATTTAAAAATAACTCCAAAATATAAATAAACATATTTAAATAATATATGATTAACAATATGTTAATCATATATTATGAATATATAATATAGTAAGAGCTGAATTAGCATTCATTTACGTCTGACTAAAATAAGATCTGCCGGAATAAGGATATTTAAATAATATATGTTTAACGGAATATACACTGCTGAATTAACATTCATTTACGTCTGACTAAAATAAGATTTGCCATAATAATAATCGATAAAATTTCCCGTGCGCCTATAGGCGCCCCTCGTGTCAGTAGACCGAACTAGGTTAAGCGCCTATAGGCGCCTACCGTACCATAAGAGCAATATTTTTAAGCGCCTTTAGACGCCTACAGTATCACAAGCGCAAGATTTCTAAGCGCCTTTAGGCGTCCACCGTAGTCAAAGAGTTAATGACTTTGTTACATTAAAAACAACATTACGATATTCTTAAATTTTTCTAATCCTTTACTGTTTTATATTTCATCTAATCAAAATTTTTTCATAAATGTATAAAGATCCGCAGTCTACTAATCAATTACTAAACATTTGGGTATTGTACGAGGTATTATACCGATGTCATATCCATAAAATTTCAAAAATCATGGGGAACGGAAATATTGTAGGTCAGAAAAATGTTTAATTTTCGAGTTAAAATAGCTCCGAGTGCAAAGGATTAAATTTCCTCAGTGAACAATTCAATTTTTGAATATTAAAAATTTTGTATATGTTATGTAGGGGCAATAAGAATTTTAGAAAGGCTTATGGTGGGGCATGGCACATAAAAGGTTGGGAAACACTGTGTTAGACCCTTTCTTATTCTTCATATCTTTTTCTTCTGGAATTGTTTTAATCGTTTCGTAGTTTTCAATTTCACCGACTCACACTCTTCTTGTAAGTGTATAAAAACCGTACAATGTAGTGATACATTGAAATTTTCTAGCTTCAGTTTCGTCAATTAGATTACTTCTTAACCGTCTAAACAAATTTATTTTTGTTAAAAATAGATATGAAAAATATGTTCCACAGTAGCTCCATATGCGTAGCGACCATGTCATGTTTCAGATAAAGCAAGTAAAATGAATTATGTATGTACACGGTGCAATTTAAAATTATAATATGTACATATGTAGAATCTTTATGACTCCTTGTCCAATTTTATCGAATATTAAACATTTTTTTATTCAATGGATTGCTTATGTGGACTCAAGTGTTCAATGGTATTTGAGTCGAGTAAATTGTCTGGCACATGGATAAATCAATAACAATAAATAATCTGTGAATCTATATGCAAATTATCGCTTTCATAAATCATTTTGTAAAAATAAAACTCATTGCGACCGATAGAGATGTTGTATACTTCTGTACATACTTTGTACATACTTTTAAAATACAGACGTCACGAATGAATAAAGATGCGCGGTTTAGCAATAAACAATGACACTTAAACGCAAGTCATACCATCTGTTTTATCGGTTTCGGTTTTGCCGTAACCGACCGTGTGTGAGGATGAGTAATAGTTATTGAATATTCCTATTCGTGTGTATGTGTTATCAACAGGCTTTACGTATGTGTACATAAAAAAGTATCATCTGAATATGTGTACATTTGAAAGTATCAGAGCTGGGTGTGCTAATATCAATGAACAAATTATAACGAGGGCTAGAAAATCTTTCTTAAATCGTTTATACAAAGTTATCGATGTCAATGGTCATGATTTTGCATAGCTATTATAAAAATAATATCACCTTTCGTGGTGGCTAAACATTTAGACAAATGTTTGGGAGCCCTGCTTATCCCCGTAACAATTATCCTAATTGTAAGTTACTACGGAGGTTACGAGAATTTCGAACCTCCATAGTAAATTATTAGAAGATTGAAGAAAACGGAGTTTCGAAGCATTAACCCCTTACCGTATTTTGACGAGCCAGACTCGTGATGAAGGTTCTTAACAAAGTCTAACAAATATGAAATATGCATGTTACGCGTTTCATTTTAGATGAAATAAAATTTGATTCGTTTGTAATCAATATTTAAGTATTAAAATAAATGCAGACATACAAAATATATACATTTTCTTTTCCCTTCTGCGACATTTTTGTGCATAAAGACGTTTTAATCAATGTAACTGTAATGAAAATGGTACGGTAAGGGATTACTTCGTTTCGCGTTTAACACTAATCGTACCGCGACTAGTCAAATGACCGCTTTCACACTGTTTATTTTTTAATTATTAAAATGATAAAGATGCTTCCATTAGAAATTATTTAATATTTCTTTATTCGAGCACGTATTATTATAAAAATTGTGAAAAATCCAAATAAATTTAGTCTTGTAATTTTTATAAAACAATATATATGCGATACATTTTGTATCCGGTACGATTAGTGTTAAGTGATATTTGATACAATTACAGTGAGTGTAAAAAGTGATTGGACACTCTTACATTTCGAAAAAAATATGCATCCACAGTTAAGAGATTGAAGTCGGACATTTTAAACAAATACCCGAATATTTTATGGCTCATAATGTTTATATCAATACAAAAAGTAACATAATAAAATGTATAGTAAACTTTTGTATGAGCTGTGATGGATGGAGAACAGATTCCGTTCGACTTTCTCACAGGAATCTCTTCAAGATCGTCTCTGGCAGGAACCGTCCTAGATAATCTTTCGTATCATAGTTGACCCTTTTAACGAAGACCGAGCTCTGGCCCGATTTAGTTGGAAGTGACAAAAACGAGAGTCTGGACCTACGTGACCTCAGATTATGAACAAACCATCCCATTCATTCTAGGGGTATATAGTAAACCCTTACATTTTTACTCTCGGGGGCTAGTACTTCCGTAGTCACGAATCGTGTCGCATCGTGCTGCTTCTCGTAGAGTCAACTTGTGAGATCGGGCTAAAGTTCCCCTTCATATCAAGGTTAACTATATAGATTCCGCAAGTCCGGTATAAAATTTATTAGGCAATTATAAAGTTGTTCCGAGACCCCGCATGTAATAATACTTTCTTTCAATTCTATCTTACTCAATCGCGAAATTTCCACAAATGTAACATACTCGTTATAATCAAAATATATTTGTGTTTATTGATAATTTCGTACAAATTACTAAACCCTCAAGTATCGTTACACAATCCTAATCGAGTAATTGAACGTCCCCACACGATACAATCTTACCGGTCGGATTGTATCAATTAGATTATACTAGTTACGAGGCCCACTAACTATCCTAGCGACTCCCTGATTTCGCATCAGATGTTCGTTCGCGACATTCCAATCGTCCAAAGAAAGATTTATCCAACCCAATGGCTCCCCAATCTCGCATTGGGTTTGTCCGCGTTGTTCTACAACCTCCTAGCAGCTCCCCGGTTTCGCATCAGGTTCGTCTGCGTTTGACTCCATTCCTAGAGGCTCCCTGGCTTCGCGTCAGGTTCGTCCTCTATAATCCTAGCGACTCCCCAATTTCGCATTGGGATCGTCCGTGTACCTTAACTAACAAATTGAAACCATGGTTCTTCCCAGGGTAAGAACCCTTCACCGGACACTCGTGCTGCTCGTGGCCCTGGCTCGTAACACGTAACTCGCACAGAATGAGAGTCTTGGGACACTTATAATTTTTATATAAATTTAAAACAGAAACGATAAACATTAGCACTAAACCTTCCATCACCGGTCAAAATGACCGGTTCCAGATGTTTTATTTTACAATGAAATAATAAAACTTATTTCATAAGAAATGATTGTATAGATATTTTTAGTGGAGCATGTATTACAGTCCGTTTGAATAAATAATTAATAAAAAAATAAGCAAAAATAATTATTAATCATGTCTAAATAAATTATTTAAAACGATAAAGTTAATTGTTATTTACAAATACAATTTAGTATTAATATAATTTTATATTAATATATTAATTATTTAATTATTAATTATTTAATAATTAATATATTTAGTATTAATAATACTAAATTATTGTGTACTATTCATAGTCATTAAACAAATTTTCCTTTCAACTATCCTCAGCAACGGTAGTAATATTCATGTATCGTTTGTTGTGCATTATATTTTTATGTATCAAAAATCATGACATGATTCGAAACTCGTTAGTTACAACTTCATAAGTTTCGAAGACTTCGAAACTACGAATAAAGTAATGTCCCATTCTAAGTCCAACGGAGGAGACCGCTCTATGTCACTTCACCTACCCATTCTACTGGGGCCACTGGGGGGCATATCCCGCGAGGGGCCAAGGAGCTCGACCTGCCTCGGTCGCCGAGCAGTGTAAACATTCTGCATAATCCGATACCGGGTCGGGTATATCGGTGTGAACCACTACTAATCCAATTACAAAACTTGTTTATTTTTCATTATTTTTTTATGGAACTTTCACCAACTTATTTCTGGCATTTTTCTGATTAAAATGACACTAAACACCATATAATTTCGACTGTATTTAGTGGCTTAATTGACGGTATGGCGTAACTTTAGGACGTAGAAAAGGATAGCGAGTGAAAAAGAAAGTGAAACAGCGATCGCGACGATCGGCAAAAATTCAAAACTTATTATATTGTTTAAAATACCAATACAATGCCAACTTTTTTATTTTCACAACTTTCTTCTTATACAACCTTTCTCAAGATATTTATCATATTTTTCTGATTAAAATGAGTCGTTTAAAAACCTTCAACAGGCTGTAGCTCCAATAGTTTGCAAGATTCTAATCTAATTTTTTGAGAAGATAATTTTCGAGATGTTAAGTTGTTTATTTAAACATATGCTATATGTGGCATATGTTCAGCAATACGCTATTTTTTGTTGCGACTTCGGTCGCGTGGTCCGTGGTTACATCCTGCCTACCTTACTTCCAATCTATGTCACAACACAGAACCAAGAATTGCATTGTGAGATTGATTGAGCATCAATCCCTTGAATCAAACCCCAGAAGTTCCCTTCGTTCCTTCTAATCCTCCGAATCTTCGAAGAGTCGAAGCTTCGGAAAAGTAACAGTCCTACTTGCGATGCGTTTACCTTAGATAATACGGTCCATTAATTATACCGTCAACAGTATGCTCCCATCTGATCTGTATAATTCCGGGGACAGGTATTGTACATATATACGTACGTAATGTACCCTGAGCAAATTATGAATGTGTTTACTAACGAGGTAAGTGCCTTTCGTAAAAAACAGCGAACGAATTCACGCGGAGCAAAGTGAAGTGAGGTTCTCGTCTCACGGCCAAACAGCTAAATCAAACATTCTTATCGTCGTTGTTTAAACATTGAAGAGTTCCGTAAAACTATATCGCATTTATACTTCCATAAAATCAGTATAATGTCAATTAAATAAATAATTAATGCGATCGCTATCAGCAAATATAATTCATTTTTTACACATTATCGTTTGAAATTAAAACGCGTAGAATTTATTCGTGTAGGTTTGTTTGTACACATATTCTATATAAATTATAGATTCTATATAAAATCTAAGAGTCGGTCGTATCGTTCTTCCGCGATTGTAAGACTGATATGGGTCAATAAAGTGTATTGCGAGTTTAAAAGTTTTATGCTGCCTGGATGGTTGTAATATAATTCTAGATTGTTATTTATTTCGAATATTTCGTAGCAGGATTTAATTCTGAGAGGATGACTAGGGTTTAGTAAGAGGAATATTAATAGTGATAGTATGGATTGAGAATAATGCTGTCTATTCATCTTCATTGCCTGAAACAAAAGATTTTCAGCAAATTAATATGGTATGCAATTAGTTTCCTATTCTTCAAAATTTGGTCTGTGTTATTAGGGTTAACCTTTGTTATTTTGCAGGGACCTTTATGATTTGGTGTAAGTTTTTTGTTTAGTCCAGGAGTACTCTGTTTATTTAAAATATATACTAAATCATCGATGTTATATTTGTATGAAATATTTTTATTATCGCAATAGGTATTTGATTTTCTTTTGGACTGTATTAAATTATCTCTTGCCACTTTTTGTGTATGATTTAATTTGTGTTTCAAATTAACTACATAATCGCCGTAAGAATAATTTAGTTTGGGCTCGTGAGTTATGTTACTCGGTAGATATGGTTTCCTTTCGAAGAGTGTTTCATACGGAGTAAATCCGGTTGATTTATGTATATTATATTATACGTTTGCATTGCAAAACAATTTTTGTCTTCGTCCCAGTCTGTTTGTTTGTCATTAATATAATCTTTCAAAAATAGTCTTTTAAGTCAGTACCTTGGTCTAATAACTTCTCTCGAGATTAAAAGAACGTTACTAATAATAAGCCTCCGTTATTTATCATACAATCGTTCAGTGACTTCTTGATACGTTAAGGATCCGGTAATTTTTTAAGGTTTTGTGACCGAACTTATTAACAGCAACGACAATATCAATCTTGGGTCAACATAAATCACCAAGTAACACAATCTAGAAGTGTATTCTTGGATTATTATCTAAAAAAAGATCTTGAAGTTTCTTATTGATATACGACCGTTATTCAAAATCCTATTGACACTGTGATTATCACGTTGATTATATACGGGTGACACAGATTTTTTATCAAACTTGGAAATAAATTTTTCTTACAACCTACCAAGTATCTACATTAATCTTCATTGTGAAAAAATCAACTGGTTCTCTTTAGACTAATAAAGAAATGTATGCAAATTATTCTTGTTCCTGATAGTAGAAAGGCGTTTTAATTATTAATATCGAGTGCAACAAAGCTCACAGAATACTAGTTCATAATTTTTTATAATAATATAATTGACCGAACCTTGATTTTCTTCTTATTTAGAGGCGGACTATTTTTATGACCTATTATAATTTATACCACGAGTCGAGGCCCGCTATGTACATTTTAAAGCAGTATGAATAATATGACAGTGAATAGCGTAAATCGCGTAAATCGTTCACCTGGTTATTGGAGCCGTCGAATAGACACGCTTACATAATTATATAGGAAGTGACAGACGAGATATATGAACATAAAAACGTGTGTACAAAACGTGTGTACAGTGGCGGCCATATACTTATGTACTAGAGGTGTGCGGGATCCCGGGAATTCCCGAATCCCGATGCTTGGGACGGGATGGGAAGACTCGTATCAGGTCGGGACGGGATCCCGAAAATGTTCGGGTTTCACGAGAAAGATCGAGATTCACGGGAAACCCGAAAGATCCCATCCCGATCCCGAACATCGTTCCCGTCCCGTCCCGATCTCGCACAGCTCTATTACAGTGGTCGAAATAATGATAGGTTCACTTGCCGCGTCGGCTGGTTTGCTACTTCTAATTTTATTTTCGTTTTCGGAAGTGTATTGTGGCATTTGTTTTTATTTCGCGAGAATGTATTCTACACATTGTGTAAGCAATCAGTCGACTATCAACAGTATTAGTGCAAAGACATACCTTGAAAATTATCGAGTACAAGATACGAAATAATCTTAGGTTCACGGAGAAATATTTAAAAATTACTATTGATATCGCAATCGTTTGAACGTTTTTGTATGGCAAGTACACAGATTTATAAAGTTCAAAAATTGTAAAAAATATTTTATGTTCGTTTAATATTATTAAAGCCCAATAACACGGGGAAATCGTTAAAAATGATAACGAAAAGGGCCAAATTATTGCTTTCCACAATATGAGTCTCTCTAACAGAGAAATTGCAAGAACATTGAAAAGGTCATTAAATGTCATAAACAATTCTTTAAAATTAAAAGAAAAATGCGGCAGTAAAAAATCTACAGGCTATCCAAAAAAATTAACACATAGGGAAAAAGGTAAAATTTTTCAAGAAGCACGGCGAAATATGCTTAGTGCCTCTAAAATAAAAATGGAATTAGACTTGCCAGTTGGTATTCGACATGTACAGCAAATTCTGAGATCGAGTGGGACACTTAAATATTCTAAAAAAGCGAAAAAACCTCCGCTGACTAAATTCCACAAGGAAGAGAAATTAAAGTTTGCAGAATATCATATGTCATGGACCGAAAAGTGGAAGATGATTTTTTCTGATAAAAAAAAATTTAATTTGGACAGCCCAGATGAGTTTTAATATTACTGGCACGATCTGCGTGATAAAAAAATGTAAAAATGACAAGAGTCCATGGAGGAGGATATATAATGGTTTGGGCTGCATTTGGCTGGAATGGTAAGACTCCGATAATGTGGTTCCTTCCAAAAGTCAATGCTGAAAAATATCAGGAACTATTGGAATACGTACTGGACGAATATGGCGACAAGATTGGTGGACCTAATTTAATATTCCAACACGATAATGCAGCAATACATCGTGCAAAAATAATTAAAAACTACTTTGAGAGGGTAAAAGTTGAAGTTTTACCCTGGCTATCAAGGAGTCCGGACTTAAATCCGATTGAAAATCTTTGGGGAATATTAGCACGAAAGATATATGACAATGGAAAATAGTATAGCACTGTTTCAGAATTGAAAAATGGGATTAGAGAGGCGTGGTCTGAAATTAAATTAGAAACATTACAAAAATTAATTCAATCAATCCCACGCAGAATATTTGAAATTATAAAACAGAAAGGAGGTTCAACTAAGTACTGAATTATTTTTATTTTCTTTTTTTTTTTTAATTTTTTGGGTAAAAATACATAATGAACCTATGTTTATTTCGCAACTGAATTTCAAGTGTTGTAATAGAAAATTTGTAATTGATATTAATTAACATTGTGTATTTTGTTAAATATATTAGAATGAATAAATAATAATAAGTAAAATCAAAAATACTGCCTTAAACACAACATTATGTCAACAAATTGAAGTGAACCCATCATTATTTCGACTGCTATACGTACACATCATAATTTTAACTTTAAAACCTGACTTATTTCTATGGAACTCAGATACTGGTATCAACAATTTATGTCTAAGAGTGTTAGACCTTGATGTACATATCTGCATTAGAACTTTGACATATTTCAAGAAAATAAGTGTTTTGTAAATATTTTGTTCCGATCTGTCGGTTTTGTAGCGGACAACTACTTATGTACGCTGTTGTTTCGCAAAGCTAAGCCAACTGTAAACAATACTTACCAGAATCTGCTGAACAGTGTTTACAGTTAGACGTGTTAAAATAGTGCTGTAATGAGTAAAGAAAGAAATATTACGCCAGAACAACAGCGACTAGTGCAACAGCTTCGGAAGGATGGAATGTCTTATCGAAAGATAACCGCAAAATTAGAAATATCTGTTACAGCTTGCCGTCAAGCTATACAACATATTAAACTTTATGGAACACCAGACAACGTTCCTCGTAAAGCGAGACCTCGAAAAACTAATCAAAGAACTGATCGCAAGATTCGCCAATTATCTGAAGCGGACAGATTCAAAACTATAGTTGCCATCTACAATGAAATATCAACAGATCTCCATGAAAAAATAAGTGTGAGAACTGTCCAGCGAAGACTTAATGAGTTTCAATTATTCGGACGCGTGGCCAGAAAGAAACTGCTCATTTCAGAAAAAAATCGTCACGCTAGGATTGCTTTCGTGAAAGAACATTTAAACTGAACGCCCCAGCAATGGTCCAGAGGAATTTTTACAGATGAATCGAAATTTAATTGATTTGGATCCGATGGTAAAGTATACGTGAGATGTCGCAAAGGAGAAGAATTTCATAAAAATTGTATTAAACCGACTGTAAAACATGGTGGTGGGTCAGTACTAGTTTGAGGGGGCTATAACAGGTCCTATTCATCGGATAACTGGAATCATGGACAGATACGTGTATTTGGACATGGTAAATGTTGTATTGCTACTATTCGCCGAAGAATACATGCCAAAAGAATGGATCTATCAAGCGGATAATGATACGAAACACTCCGCAAAAGTCGTTTTTGAAGAAGACATTTTTGAGTGATAATAATATTCACGTAATGAAGTGGCCGTACAATCTCCGGATCTGAATCCAATCGAGATGCTGTGGATTGATGTCGACAAACATATAAAAAACAAAAGCCGAAAAATATTGATGAATTGTATACTATTGTATAGGAAGCATGGAATTCGATATTGTTTAAGAAAATATTTTGTAAATGTTACGTTTAGACATTACGTTACATATGTTGTCAAAGTCACCTTTCTGAGTAACCCTGAGTAACAATATCGAATTCCATTCCTATACAACAGTATACAATTCATCAATATTTTTCGGCTTTTGTTTTTTATATATTTGTCGCATACCGCATATCCGCATACCTTAACTAACAAATTGAGACCATATTCCCAGGGTAATAACCCTTCGCCGGCCACTCATGCGGCTCGCGGTCCTAGCTCTTAACAACTGATTATTCTTTGTAGGAAACATTCTTTTGTTACACCACCGGGAATGTCTGAAAAATCGTGTGAGTAATGAATAATAATTGAAAACTGGCAGTTCAGGTTTTCAAACAAAAGTAATCCATAATTGTTGAATCAATGAATTTTATTACATTTAATAAAATAACGAAATTGTGTGTGTGTGTGTCTTATTTAAAAAATTTAAAATATTCAAACAAAAATAAGTATTACATTTTAGAAAATTACCGACTATAATTGTATTTATCTATTAATAAACAAAAATCTATACAATTATTCCTCTTATAGGTTTTGCACTTTAAAATCCTTTTGCAAGTTAAATTCAACCATTTGCAAATCAATTTCACCTTTTTACTAATCAATTTCACCGTATTGGAAATGGGTATTTATAATAATAAATGACGCACGAGAATTATCATATACTGTTTTTTTTATTCAAAACGAGAAAAGAAGAAAACTTGGAAGACGTCTGCACGGTTCGTAAGCCAGAACTGAAGTGAAGTAAAAGGAGAAAGTCAAGGGCGTAAAACCTCCCCTATTGGGTCCACTCGAGAAAAACTAAATATAGGAAATGCCCATAGTTTTTTATTACTCATTATTACGAAAGAAGACTGCAGGCATTAGATCTCTGACCTGAGGATCGTTAAAGCAAACAAAGACCGCCCAGTATCCTTCGACACTCGGCTTATTTTTGCAGCCAGATATTCCAACACACCCATTAAGAATATTTAAAATTAATTATTTATTTATTTAGATTAAATTATATATTTATTTATAGACACACGTGAGCGGTGTCTTTACTTCGAGGGAAACATAAGACTCAATACTCAATATGTTTCAATAAATACATATGCACTTTTCTTTTAAAAATTTATCAACTAGAAAATGGTTACAATGAATGTACAATGTACATACAGTATTTTATCGATATAAGTCCCCAGCACGGGTCTGCCGAGGGACATTTATGCGCCAGGGATCAAAGATGGGCAAAATTTGTAATTAACTACAAATTTCGAATAACGAATATAAGCTACAAAATTTGTAACCATTATTCGAAGGGTCGAATACAAAAGTAACTTTTATTCGAGAAGCTATTTAACTACTTTTGTATTCGCCGAGATTGTAGTCGATGAATAATAGCTACAAATTGTAACCGAAGCGGATAGTTGAAGCTACAGCTACAATTTGTAGTTAATATCTGTAGCTATTATTCGAAGTACGAATACATCCAGGATTACTTTCGGCCAGCTTGAGCCCCCAAAGAACACGTACCGAGGCCCGAGGGTCGAGCCCCGAGGCCTGAGCCCAGAACACAATATCAGTGCAATAAACACGGCCGGGCAATCCGCCGGCCAGAAAGGTATGAGACCGCAGAAAATCCAATTGCTAAACTTGTTTATTTTTCATATTTTTTCATGGGAGTGATTTGATCCAGTTCCGTGGCGTTCGTCCGACTAGAACAAGACCAAACTCGATGGAATTAGGACTGTGTAGAGTGATGTAGCTATTTAATTTCTAAATGTAATCGTGGATATATTCGAAGTCTTCGAAAAGAAACCCTCGGAATAATTTTCTGCTAGGGCGACGAGGCGACGCACAGTGTTCCGAAACGCCGAAAAACCGACCAAGCATTAGAAACACTAGAAGAACAGTAAAAACCTTTCTAAAAATACTGTGTACTAAGGTTTTTGGGGTCGGCGATCACGAATTTAATTTTAAATTTGTATTTTAATTAACCATGGGAGTGACTTGATTCAATTCCGTGGCGTTCTTCCGATTAGAACAAGACCAAACTCGATGAAATTAGGACTGTGTAGAGTAATGTAATTATTTAACACTAGGTTTATGGAGCTCTAGAAATACCTATTCCACATTATTTTATGAACATAACAAATATGCGTCTATCCAAATTTTTGGCCATTTTTCCAATAATATATACCCAAAGAAATAAATTTGGTAAATAATTTCTCAGGGAAGCATCTTTGCAATCTTAATAATTGCAAATTAAGAATATTAGAACCCGTCATCCTGACGGGTCCCGTAAACCTAGTGTTAATTTCTAAATGTAATCGTGGATGTATTCGGAGTCTTCGAAAAGAAACCCTCGGAATAATCTTCTGCTGTGGCGTCGAGGCGACGAAGGTAGCCGTAGCCAAGTGGTGCAATAAACAGGACCGCGCAACCCGGCGACCAGCCAGGTATATCGGTTTGAGACCGCAGAAAATCCAATTGCTAAACTTGTTTATTTCTCATATTTTTTCATGGGAGTGACTTGATTCAGTTCCGTGGCGTTCTTCCGATTAGAACAAGACCAAACTCGATGGAATTAGGACTGTGTAGAGTAATGTAGTTATTTAATTTCTAAATGTAATCTTGGATGTATTCGGAGTCTTCGAAAAGAAACTCTCGGAATAATCTTCTGCTGGGGCGACGAGGGGACGAAGGCAGTCGTAGCCCAGTGGTGCAATAAACAGGGCCGGGCAACCCGGCGGCCAGCCAGGTATATCGGTATGACACCGCAGAAAATCCAATTGCTAAACTTGTTTATTTTTCATATTTTTTCATGGGGGTGACTTGATTCAGTTCCGTGGCGTTCTTCCGATTAGAACAAGACCAAACTCGGTGGAATTAGGACTGTGTAGAGTAATGTAGCTATTTAATTTCTAAATGTAATCGTGGATTTAAAATTTGCGAAAATGTGGATAGGAAAATATAAAAGGAAAATATTAACGATCAAGGTAAAAAGAGTTTATGCACAATATATATGATTTATCAATTTTGAATTTATCTCGTCCACCGTGGCCGTCATAAAACATAAAACATTAAGCCATATACAAAGACCTTCCCGAAGATTAAAATGCCTATTTTTGTGTAACCAATATTCTACCGAAACCGAAATAAATGCCGGTATTTTTCGGTTTTTACAATGCAAAGGTTTGCTCTATATGAAAGAGAACTGCGTGCAACTTACCTCCCAGAACCTTCAAGGAACACAGTCACCTAAATTACCTGGCAAACTCTCCACCGACGACGTATCTCGTCCACTGTGGCCGTCATAAAACATAAAACATTAAGCCATATACAAAGACCTGTTTATTGCACCACTTCGTCGCCTCGTCGCCCCAGCAGAAGATTATTTCGAGGGTTTCTTTTCGAAGACTCCGAATACATCCACGATTACATTTAGAAATTAAATAACTACATTACTCTACACAGTCCTAATTTCATCGAGTTTGGTCTTGTTCTAATCGGAAGAACGCCACGGAACTGAATCAAGTCACTCCCATGAAAAAATATGAGAAATAAATAAGTTTAGCAATTGGATTTTCTGCGGTCTCATACCGATATACCTTTCTGGCCGGCGGATTGCCCGGCCGTGTTTATTGCACTGATATTGTGTTTTGGGCTCAGGCCTCGGGGCTCGACCCTCGGGCCTCGGTACGTGTTCTTTGGGGGCTCAAGCTGGCCGAAAGTAATTCTGGATGTATTCGTACTTCGAATAATAGCTACAAATATTAACTACAAATTGTAGCTGTAGCTTCAACTACATCCGCTTCAGCTACAATCTCGGCGAATACAAAAGTAGCTAAATAGCTTCTCGAATAAAAGTTACTTTTGTATTCGACCCTTCGAATAATGGTTACAACCTTTTACATACAAGCTTATATTCGTATTCGTAATTAATTACAAAAGTAGTTAAATACTGCCCAACTCTGACTTTTTCCAGTAGGGCCCCCGCCGCTTCTAGAAATGTATACATATAGAGTCAAACATTTTCATTTTCTTTTTCGTTTTCTTTTTCGTTTTCTTTTTCGCTTTCTTTTACATGTATAAATGTAGCAAATTCGACTTTAAATAAATAACTGTTTAGTGACTTAGTCTGTACGTTGTTTCACGTCTTTTTGGAACCCTTCCACAACGAAAGTCTCGAATCCCCGCTTGGAAACAGGTTGCCGCTCGTCTGTTTCCCTTCCCAGTTACGGACAATCCTTACGGAGCGTCGCAAAAACGTAACACCTTTTTCCATTAAATTGTAAGACTATAGAACTGACAAACCGATAGAAATGAGTTTTTAGGAGCTGATAGTGAAAACATAAGAGTATCCACTCAAAATGATGTTATTTGAAAAATATGTTCTTTTCACCATTTATTTTGCAATTGTTTTAAATAAATGCCGTGTTTTCATAGTGGGCCACTTTCTGAAAAATTGAAAAAATGGATATATAGCCCCAAGTGTCCCCTTTACGGACCTCTTTTTAAAAATGATTTGAAGTGATCCACGATATACAGTCTCGGACGGCCGAAGAACACAGTGGCCTAACACACATTTTACTATAACTCTCCAACCATAAGAGATATCGCGATGAAATTTCCTCTAAAATTCATTACAAAATGATTCTTATCTATTGATAATTATCGTAATAAATATATTTTTTGTAATCATTTTTTGATTAATTCATATAAGGACAAAAAGAAATCATAATTTAATTCAAAGAACTGCTTAGCAAAGCCAAGATTTTTTTCCAGGAATAAATAATTCGTGACCGAATGGGTTAAATTTTCTTGTCTTAAAATAAAATTTAAAATTGTTCATTTGCTACTTATTTAGTAGTTTTTCAGATAATTTAAATCACCCATGTCTTTGGTTATAAATTTCTCTGTATTTCTTGAAATATTCATAATATGAAGAATAAATGTTGAGTAGAAATGAATAAATTTTTGGGTGGATACTCTTATGTTTTCACTATAAGCTCCTAAAAACTCATTTTCCTCAGTTTGCTAGTTCAGCTATTACCTATAATTTAATAGAAAAAATGTTGACGCTTTATTTTACACGTCTGAAATCAGCAATTTTTAAGATTTCGAAAAATTCTTTGAGATACAAAGTTTATACAAACTCAATCAAACGAACAAAATCAATCCGAAACAGTAGTCCGAAAAGTATTCTGAAGCAGTGGGTAAAAAAACGCGTGCGTTTGTGTCTGGCGCAACATTCAGAGGTCTCAAAGCGAAAATACAAACGCAAACGTGTGCCTCGAACACATATCGTAAATCGATCGATGCGCGTGTTTGAGTTCGGGCGATTCTCTTTCG
The DNA here is from genome assembly GCA_028455795.1 of Lasioglossum marginatum. Classification (NCBI taxonomy): domain Eukaryota; kingdom Metazoa; phylum Arthropoda; class Insecta; order Hymenoptera; family Halictidae; genus Lasioglossum; species Lasioglossum marginatum. The sequence goes on from CM052246.1 coordinate 1,573,279, forward strand.
TTTTTCTTCGCAAGTGAAAAACAAATAAAGACATACCAAATCGCATCACAGGAACGCAAACTTGTGTGTCCAGAGGCACAGCAGAGAGTTACGAATGGAGTATGGATAACAACAGCTGCGTCCAGACGCGCAAATAAGAGCCGTTGAGAGGTCGTCAACGCGTTTTGTGCAACGTGATCGCCGCGGAATTACGGGGCACGCAACGCTTTAAACAATTATAACTTCCAACGTGGTTCGAGGTGGTTCGTAAACATTGCAGGGTCTTTTAGAGGACATGTTGCTGAAAATTTTTCACTTCGGCAGTCTATCTTTCATTGTCTGTTTTAAGCAGGGATTCATACCGGTATAATACCGGTATAATACCGGTATACAAAATAACGGTATTATACCGGTATTACCCTAATAACCTTTATAGAAACCGAAATACCGGTATGACGTCATACCGGTAAATGGAAATACCGGTATATTTCAAGAACTTATACCGGTATTATATCGGTATTTTCGGTTGTACCGGTTTCATACCGAAATACCGGTATGATACTATTTGGAAGTACCGATATATTTTCTGATATTTGCCGGTAATTTTTTAAATTTTCTTATTTTATTTAACAACAACAGTGACGACGCACGGAGACCGCTGCGGAGCGCGGAAGACGGAAATAATTGAATACGCGGCAAGGCCAAAGGCACGCAGAATTTTTGTTTTTTTACAAACTTGTTTAAACGTCGGGAGAGCAATAAATCCATTGACGTTCTTTGCTTTTTGAAGTCATATTTTATTAAAATTTTTAATACAGATTTATTGTAATTCTGGTGGAAAATGTTCATTTTGCATAAAGATCCGCTGTCTAGATATAATGTTCAAATATAATGGGGCTGAACTTCGGAACCCAGCCCCCGCCCCTTCCTTTCGAAACAGGACATACGTCATTCTATTCGTTTTCACATGCTGAACACGAAATGTAATTGCCATTTTTGACGGAAATGAATAGTTTTCGACGATATTCGTGAAAAACTGCAGCTACTACTACATTGAATTTTGTGTATATGTACAAGCACGTCCGTGCTGTGCAATGATGCAACCGCTCGTCAACTGTTTCTACAGATATATCACGCGATCGTCAAACGATTGTATATCGCGTGAACTTTTTAAAACATATGATGATGAAGAATGAGTGCATATTACGACGACACCACACACCCACACAGTGTTTCTGAGAAAAAACGGCTAACGACTGTGGATAATCCGAAAAGTATATTTTAAGAGCGAGCGGAAATGATATTTGTCTGAGTTAGATTTGGCTAGATAACTGAAGTTGTTGTTGATCTGGGCTAAACTTCCGAAGACGTCCATGCTCAAAATTGGATGAAATTTTGGTAATAGGTTCCTTTCCGTTTCTTCTCAGAAACACCATGTGGGTGTGTGTGTGGTGTCGTAATATGGATTGTAATATTGCTCATTCATCATCATCATATGTTTTAAAAAGTTTACGCGGTATATAGGTCGTTCGACGATCGTCGTGATATATCTATCTATAGAAACAATTGACGAGGGGTCGCATCATGTTAACGCATACGTACAGCACGTATATGCACGTATACACAAAATTCAATGTAGTAGCAGCTGCAGTTTTTCACGAATATCTCGAAAACTATTTCCGCCAGAAATGACAATTACATTTGGTGTTCAGCATGTCAAAACGAATAGAATGACGTATATCCTGTTTCGAAAGGAGGGGGGCAGAGTTCCGAAATCTTACCTATATTTGTAATATAATATAAATATAAATGATATAATGTATAAATATAATGTTCAATAGGTTTTCCATTACGAAAAAAAGAATTTTTTCGGTGTAAAATGGTATCTGAAAAACTTTGAACGCTTATTACGTAACGAAAGTTTTTAATAACTTTTATTAATATTATCGTTTTCGAATGTAATGGACATTTAAGGAACATTATGCATTCGTTAAAAATCGATATGAGAAGTTCGATTTTTGAGCCCATGAACAGCTAGCGCGTCGATCTGACCCACTGTGGCCGGGCCGTCTTTGACAACACGCATCTAAGTCGTTCCCTGATTGGTTCGTGTTTTTCGTTAATACAAATCGTTTCATAAAAATTACAAGACTGAGTTTATTTAGATTTTTCACAATTTTTATAATAATACGTGATTAAATAAAGAAATTTATTAAATAATTTCTGATGGAAGCATCTTCATAATTTCAATAATTAAAAAATAAAGAATGTGAAAGCGGTTATTTGACCGGTCGTGATACGGTTAGTGTTAATAAAGTCGCGGCGGGCATTTTTGCAAAGGAAAATGTCGCCTCAAATGATCTCCCAGGAAACGCAACACTTTTGAGACACCGCGTATAGCCGTCTCAAACAGTTCTTTTCAGAACCGTTTCAACCCCTTAAAACCATTTTTTAACACTAAACGTACCACGACCGGTCAAATGACCGGTCCTAGATTTTTTAAGTTTACAATTAATGAAATTCTAAAGATGCTTTCATAAGCAATGACTTAATAAATATCTTTATTAGAGCACATATTATAATAAGAACCGCGCAAAGTCTAAATAAATTAATTCTTGTCATTTTTATAAGGCAATCACGTGCCTGTTGCTTTTATAGCTTGGTACGTGTAGTGTTAAATGCCTCAAAAATCGGTGCGACCATTATGATGAACCAGTGTCGCCAGATCGGGGAAATCGAGGGGAATACACCTCTTTGATAATCAGATTAATACGTGACATGTTACGCGACCAGATCTACGGTCTTAGTGGGGGATGTTGGAGTATGCTCATGGTGGGGTGGAATGGAATAGTGGAAGAGGAGAAGGCGGAATGGGAAAATCGACCGTTTTTGGTCGATTTTGGCGACACTGATGAATACCCTATATAAAAGAGAGGATGCGTGACACGAATTTTAATTCGAATTTTTCTATTTAATTCCTGTTCGTTGCGATTGAGATAAAAAGTTTGTATTGTACGATAATATTTTACCAAATTATAAACATTCGAAAAGGTTGATATATTTAGGATAGGCACTGTCGAAAAGCAATATATCTACTGCTGTTTCGGTGCGTTTTGCTTCGTTAGTCGTCTCATTTATAAACAAGGTTAGACAATTCCACGAACAATTTTATCGCGGAATAGTTTCATGTACATATGTATACGTATATAAGAGTCGAGTTAGTGCTGTTGAGAATAGCGGGTTTCGTCCTAGCCGAGTAATAAGTCATTACAATTACATCATAGTGCTCCGTACAATTGAAAATACGTGGTTTAGCGACGTTGTGTTCCATCGGATGAGTAGCAGACTGTTGTGGAGGGTTGTGTAATAGGGTGGACCTTAGCTATACCTACTGAAATTGCCCCCTAAAATTGTGACATCAGGTAAGAAAATAATTCTTGCAAAAGATGGAGTTAATTGGATAAGAGGAAGGCGTGGCAGATTGACGTTAAAGTTGCGATAAATATAAAATTTTATATGAATGGGAATAGATTGACACATAGAAGCATCATAATGCATTACATGTTAAGGATTTTACCAGTAAATAGATGAAAGTTATTAAATACTTCGTTTATCAATTTATCCACCTCGCTGGGCAATAACGGCGTTTATAATTCGAGGTAATCTAGCAACAAGCTTTTTTAATGTTTCATCCTGGACATAGTAAACAGATAGAGCGGAGAGACACTTAAAACCACCATACTTAAGTGTGTTCGCTCGACCAGTTTTCGTTTAATTTTTCTTATTATCTTTTTATTCACAGTAATTGATGTTGAATATTATCTGTATTATTAATTATTACTTTTGTATGAGTGTATAAAAGAAATACTGTGGCAAAAGTTACATTGGGATGCCTTAATTGAAATATATTTTGTATATTTTCGATAAACTGAAGGTGATCAAGTACTTATGAACGGTAATGTACATGCATAGAATCCACAGTCTAGTAATGAAATATACTTACTTTAACTACTTTAACTCGAAAAACCTGAAACACTAGTATTCGAAGAATTCAACTGAACTAGAACGTTTTTATGATATATAACTCATTTCACTTTGTTCGTACACACTGAAATATACATAATACGTACGTAAATACGTCCGTACTAAAATATTTTGCAGCTTTTATTATTATTATTATTACCACGCTTATATTAACTTGCCGAGTTGTTGTTGTTGTTGTATGCGTCAAATCTTGTAATCGAATTTTAAACCACTTCCCGATGAGCTAGAGACTTGAAACTTTAAACATAGCTCAGAACTGGGCGACAATGCAATATTAAAAAACAAATTTAAAAAAAAAA
>CM052246.1:1577700-1624176 GCA_028455795.1 Lasioglossum marginatum
GAATACGGAAAATTCAATCCAATAGTAGCAATAGTTTTTCGCAAATATCTCGAAAACTAGAAGAGAGCCCCTAGTACAGTAGGATTAACTCGATTAACCGGCTTGATCGGGAGACAAACACCCCGACAAATTAAGTCCCGATGGATAATATAATCGAGACCCGAGGGACATAATTAAAATGTACATTATAGTCCAAAATAAATTCTTTATTTTTGAAATTTTATTTCCCTTCATATATAATATAATCATATTTAAACGCATATTTGTTTATAATCGGGATCCGGTTAATCGAGGATCTACTATATATGAAAAGGAAGAAGTTGTTCAAAATGTGTAGCTGCATAACATATTTAAATTTCATCAAAAACGGAGAGGAGAGTGTCTCTTTGTAAATAATAACCAAAATTTTTTCATTTTGTTGTGACATTCCTCTTAATGTTTCCGAAAACCGTTTGTTTTACTAAAAAAAAGTAATATGCATAAAAGATGCAGCCTGTCCAGATCTACAAGTTTTGTGGAACATACTTTTCAATACAGTCAGTAATGTAGAAAATATTCGGGAAAATCGTTTTTTATGAGCATTTAATTAATTATTTTTCTAAGCACAATTTCCCGTTATCTGATCGAGCTCAAACTTTGCAGAGATTTATATGGAATAATCCCAGTGTCACAAAAGAAATTCAGATGTTGAAAATAAGAGCCACCCTAATGTACACATTAGGGAGGGCATAATTGCGAATGATTGATCTTTATGAATATGCTATGAATCATAGGTCAGTCGGACGGCTGCGTGTCCAAAAGTTATGGCCACGATAAGACTGTGTGCGTTTGCAATGCAACCTATTGCGACGAGACGCCGGAACAAGATCCAAAAGTGCCGGTGGACGGCAGCTTCTATTGGTATGTCTCATCGAAGGATGGCCAACGATTGAGCTTTTCGGAAAAACAATTTGGCCAATGCCCAAGTTCACTAATACCCCCGCTTATCTTGGACGTGGACAACTCAGTACAATATCAGAAAATCTTAGGGTTTGGCGGAGCGTTCACAGACTCTGTTGGCATCAATCTTAAGAAGCTGTCGGACCCTGTTCAGGAGAAACTGCTGTGGTAAGTTCCACAGCGAAGCAATAAGCAACCAATCATTCAAAATAAAGCGAAGTACAGTAGAACCTTGCTCGTTGCTACCTTTTATTGCACGGTCGTCGCGTACTGTCAGTCTCATAATTGATGGCACACACTTTAAATTAGAATGACTTTTTTATAAATGGACCAAACGACTTTAGATTTTCTGCCAAGCTCGATCGGTTAGTTTACTAGATACGTAATGAAAATTTTGGAAAAATTGCGTTTAGTCTGAACTAAGAAAAAACATAGTAAAAGTTGCACGCAACTTTTTTATTTAGACTTGCAACGGAAGTTCAAAACATGTGTCTTGTATCTACAATATAAGGTACATACACGTTTAAAATTTCATCAAAATTGCTCGCTTGGTTTACGAGTTGTAAACGATTAAAAATTGTGAAAATCGCCGAGTAATAGAATAAAACGGCACAAATAGTCTCAAAAACGTGAAAACCTATTGGTATTTGCTGTTTTTGATTGTTTATAACTCATAAAACAATTAATCAATTCTTGACGAATAAAGAACCTGTTTTGCATTTAAAAACATATCGATTGCAACCGAACTAATTTATATTCGTTACTCCCTAATACAGGGTGTCTCAAAATTCCTTCAACATCCGGAAATGGGAGGTTCCTGAGATCATTTGAAGCGACATTTTCCTTTGCAAAAATGTCGTCCGCGGCTTTGATTAGGAGTTATTAACGAAAAACACGGACCAATCAGATACAGTGCGGATACAGCGGATTGATTCTGGCTCGGCCAACGGCGACGCCACGTGCTAAGCGGGACCTGTCGCCGAGTCGGACTCCGTCCGCTGTAGCCGCGGTCTGATTGGTCCGCGTTTTTCGTTAATAACTCCTTAACAAAGCCGCGGACGCCATTTTTGCAAAGGAAAATGCCGCTTCAAATGATCTCATGAACCTCCCATTTCTGGATGTTGTAAATCTGCTATTTTTATCTTGCACCATGACCTCACGAAAAGAGCTATCGTTTATTTAATGATTACACTCGCGAAGAAGAGAAAAGAGACTCAACTATGTTATTTAAAGTACAACAAAACTGAGATGAAACAAGAAATATATTCCTAATTCCAAACCGTGTCAACAAGCTGTGGTTCCCTGTTTTGAATAGTAGAATATTATCTTATCGAACCATAAATTAAATTTTCAATTTCTAATCCTTCTGTTTCAAATACTTTACTATTTAGAACAAAAATATTTTTAATTGCAAACATTATTTGTTTTGTTTACGATTTTATAAAATGTTTAATTCTGCGAGTAATTTTAAAGAATGTTTAAACGATACAAATATAAATTTCTCAACAAAAAGAAAGCACGTGCAATGTACACGTGAAATGAATATCTCTACTTTAAACGTCCGTAATTCCATTATTCTTACAAACTTACACAAATTCTTTTCCAGGCATATATTTAAAGTCGTGTGTTTTTGTAGAGATTGTAGATGTAATAATACTGAAAATGCTTCTCTACTATACATAATATATTTAATAGTATAACAATGTTGAGGACTTCTCCTCTCGGTTTACACGTGCTTCATACAGCTTACTCTTACCACGGTTTGCAACGGACTGTCTCCAACGGAGTCTTACAACGGACTTCCGCTCCCGTGTTGCTATGCGCCTATATATCCTACGCGTACCATATCCAATAGTTTTAAGAAAATGCAATAAAGAAAAATCGATTTTTTAAGGTTCTAGAAAAGAACACACCCTTAAAGATTATTAAGTACATAGCTGCTAGGATGGAACGAAACATTTTTTTTTATTGCTGAATTCTAATAGTGAGCAGAAGTTGCCTACTATAGCAATATGTAAGTTGTTAAAATTTGAATACGTTTAATAAATTTTCTAAGGTGCCGCAATCTAGTCAAATATTTTTATTGATTTTACGAATATTACTTGAATTTTTCAGTAGCTTAGGTTTTGTTTTTAAGAAATACACTTTTCTTACTATGAGTATTGTGTAAAAGAAGCAATTTGTTGGAATGACTATTTGTGGATGAAGATGATCGGGAAATAAATAAATAGAAATGTTGTATTACATGAATTGTATTTGTTCAGTATATTATGATGTTGGACATCATTTTACATATTCTTTGTAGAATATTATAAATTGACAATGCAAGAATGAAGAAGTAATAAAGAATATACTCGAAGTTAAAAAAAGAACTATTTAACAAATATAATAAAAATAATAAGGGCGAAATTAATTGGAACTGAAATCTTATATACAAGCACTTAGAATTCTAATTGTACGTATACGATATTTATTAAACTCTATGCATTTATTTTGAATTACATTTTGGTTTCAAAAGAAGAGATAGATTTACAAGATTCAATTCTATCCATTGTGAATCCAGCTCTTGCAGTTCTTCCGCAGTGAATTACCATGAAATCGTAGCAACTCAAATGATAAATGGTTCAATGTGGTCTTCTGATGTTATTTTGAATAATTCATCTTCTGCAAAGTTGATTTTTGGAATTTGAAATTTTCTAATCCCCTCTGTACAAATGGATCTTGCTTCCAAAATTCTACTAAGTCCCAATTTTTGAATATTTTTTATCTGTAAGAATTCCCAAGAGAAGATTTTCTGGAGTAGCAAAATAATCATTTCTTTGTATTACTGGATTAAAAACGCTCAGTAGATGCTCTGGAATGTATCGCGACAATTGTATCAATCGCCACAGATACTGAGAACCAAAAGCCAAACTGGAGCGTAAACTTTCATTATATATAAATTCACTTAAAATCTATAACATTTTCGAAGGATTTTACCGAGAAAGTTTACCTGGGATCCTCTACTAAATGAGAACATGTGCCACTAGAAATTGACACATTTCTAAAAGCACTTTTGATCAGTACTTAAATCGTTTAATACATTTAGCATCTCAGTTAGGCATCCTTGAATTGATTTCAAATTAACGACCGGAAGTTCTCCACAATTATTAAGTTTGACAACTGAAGCTCCATTTGCTATCTGTGGAAGAACTGCAACTAGAATTGAATCGCGTAAAGGCGTAAATCTATGTCTTCTTTTGAAACCAAAACGCAATTCAAAGTAATTGCATTGATTTTAATAAATATCGTATACGTACAATTAGAATTCTAAGTGCTTGTAAAAAAACATGGAATTCAGATTTCAAAGTTCTTGCGGTACCTTAAAAATTTATCTGACACAAACCAACTTGTGCAAACTTAATCTGAAAGATAAAAGGCAACTTTATTTCACTATTAAATAATAATCGTACAATTGTGCTTTTTTTCGTTCCACCCTAATAGCCGCACGATTTCAAATGAAATCAGATAATTAAGTGATTAATCATTTGCAGTACATACTTCTGCGAAGAAGGAAGCAGATACTCGCTGGGTCGCTTGCCGATCGGCGGTACCGATTTTTCGGTGAGACCTTACACGTACGACGACTACGATAACGACCTTAGTCTGAAAAATTTTTCTCTTACATCGGAAGATTACAATTACAAAATACCGTACATTCAGAAAGCACAAAAGTTGAATTCCAAGTTGTTAATGGTTAGCGCCGCGTGGTCCTCTCCAGCATGGATGAAGACTAACGATAAGATCAACGGACACGGTGAGAATATTGTTATGCAGTTTCTTTTTTAATAAATAAGACGAGGATGTTTTTTTTGCAACAAGAATTTCAAGTTCCCGACGAAAGATATCGCTACTCGTCCGATCACTTTATGGTCTGTTACTACCTCTCGTCTTTCGCTCAATCTCCGTATTCCCTCTCAGCCGACTCACGAACGAAGTCAAGCCATATACAATATCTACATACAGTTAGGAGCATAACTGATCACACGCACTTTAAATCAGAATAACTTTTTACGAATGGACCAAACGACTTCAATTTCTCTGTAAGGCTAGAAGAACTAGTTTAGTAAATGACGTCTAAAAAATATGTTGAAAAATGCATTTGATCGGCATTGTGAAAAACAATAGTAAAAATTGATTTTTACAACTTTTTTAGCTGGGCCAATAACGAAAATTTAAAAGTTGTGTTTGGCCAACTCGTATACATTATATACGTTCTGAAAATTTAATATTTTAAAATGCGATTACATTATTTTCAACGTACGAAACATATTAAAAGACAAAATAAATTTATATTGTTTTCCAGTTTGTTGCAATTCAGGTAGAAAATTTTTATTTTGCATAAAGATCCACTGTCCGTAACCAATGGATACCATTGTTAGTACTGCAAGTATTTTTCCTTTCACTGATCCACATTAAGCTACAATACTTAAAATTATATTATATTCTTTGTTACTTTAAAGTGTTTATTTACTTCGAAACTGAAAGGAAGGGTCTAACTAGGTCAAACTCCACCATCTCAACGAACTATGTTCCTGCGATGTCCAAAAGACGTGTAAATAACAATGGTTTCTCAATGATTCGTCAGGTTTCTTGAAGAAAGAATATTATCAGCTCTACGCCGAGTACATACTGAAATTCCTGGAGGAGTATTACAAAAATGACATCGATGTATGGGCGGTGTCGACTGGAAACGAACCAATCAACTCCTACATACCGTTCGACAAGCTGAACACCATGGGATGGACAGCGGGCACTGTTTCCAAGTGGGTTGGCAACAATTTAGGACCAACATTGGCAGCGTCTTCGCGCAACGATACCAAGATTCTGATTCTCGACGACCAAAGGATTTTCCTGCCCTGGTACATCAAAGAAATTCTCGCGGACGAAAAGGCGAACCAGTACACCGCTGGTATAGCTGTCCACTTTTATTTTGATTTTCTTGACTCGCCTAATGTGTTGACCCAAACACACGACGCATTCCCGGACAAATTCATTCTGATGACCGAAGCAAGCGTAGGTACGAACGTCGATCACTGCATTACCAGATACAGTAATGTCCGACTCTAAGTCAATTCTCGGTTCTGTGTTGTGACCTAAATCAGAGCAGGACACTATTTTTTGTGGTTTCGTCGACCGCGCCGAACGTACAAAAGGATAACGAAACTCGAGAGGCCTCGGTGGCCGAGAAGTATAAACATAATTAATCCAATAACAAAACATTATTTTTCACTATTTTTTTATGGGACTTTGACCACCATATTCGTGACATTTTTCTAATGAAAATGCTACCAACTATGATAGAATTCCAATAATACTTACTTGTGTAATGAACGATGAAAGTTTTCCACGCAAAGAACAACAGCGTATAGGAAAGAAAGTTGCGTCCAAACCATTCATCGTTCATTATACAAGTAAATATCATCAGAATTATATCATATTTGGTATCATTTTCATTAGAAAAATGCCACGAAAATGTTGGTGAAAATTCTATAAAAAAATAATGAAAAATAAAGAAGTTTTGTAATTGGATTAGTAGTGGTTCACACCAGTATACCCGACACGGTATCGGATTAAGCGGCATGTTTACACTGCTCTTAATGCTTAGTCCCTTACAGGGTATGCCCCCCAGTGGAATGGGTAGGCGAAGGAACATAGAGCCGTGTGCTCTATCGGGCTTAGAAAGGCACATAACTGTACAGTGTTCCTTTGCATAGTGTGAGGACCTCGGAGGTATGGAGTCTCAGAAAGCGAAGTGGTACTACGTTCTTTGACATGTGCCGAACATAGAGAAGGACAGCTCGTTAACGACAAAAAGGGACTGAGCGTCGAGGCAGCCGGCACAGTTCAAAGGGCTGCGTATCGATTATAATGTCAATGCAAATAGTAAAGTTTTTTATTTTTCATTCTTTTTTTACAGAGCTTTTACCAACGTATTTGTGAGATTTTTCTAATTAAAATGAATCTAAATACGGTATAATTCGGACCATATTTAGTGATTTAGAGTGTGATAATAACTCGTTGTAATATCGGTAAATATGATTGAATCTTCGTCGAGTTTGGACTTTCTTTAACTAGAGAAATTTCACAAATCTATTGATGAAAGTTTTGTACAAGTGGAACTAACAATGAAGAAATTACGAATGAAACTAACAACGTCTTGTTCAGTGATCGGTTCTTCAAACAGCTCACATAATGCGAGGCCTGGAAGCGAGATCGGGTGTTTAAATTGAAACAGCTCGATATGCGAGGCCTGGTAGCGAATGCGGCACTGGACCTTTGAACTGTTGTGTTTACATAGCTCACTATCCGAATCCAAGAAGCGAATTCGGGTTTTTAGACAGCTCACTATCCCAGTCCTGGAAGCGAATTTTGACCGCTGAACTTGTGATCTATGCCGCCTGCTACGACTCTAAATCGTCTCTTTCTTTCCACATGCTGTCTTTCTTTGCGTTCGAAACTTTCATCGCTTATTAAACACGTAAATATAATCGCAACTCTATCGTGTTTGGTCTCGTTTCAATCAGAGAAAAATCACCAATCCGTTGGTAAAGGTTTCGTAACGAAATAACTAAAAGTAATAAAGTTTCATCATTGCATTAGTATTGCCTCACCAATATCCGACCTCGGATCGTGTTACATTATAGCGCAACCGACCACCCAAGGGAGCACTCCCGGGGATAAAATGTATCTGTACAGACGCACCAAAGTCGAACCATGGAAAGTCGCACCATGCGAAGGAACACTGTAGAGCAGTGGTCGGCAACGACAATGTTTTTTCTGCCAGTTTTCGTTTCGCCCCCTTTCCCGACTGCGCGTCTCGCTCCCCGTAACGGCCCTAGTCCTCGAGACAGCTCAGGCGCGTATCTCACCCAGACCGTATGAACTGCGCGTGGCGCATTAGGGCGACACCCGTATCAATAGGTTTCCACATTACCACGGAGGTACTTACTATTGTCAATGCGTTTCTTTCAGTGGTATCCCCTGTAGGGGGATAATTTCGGAAACTAAATTTGAGAAATAAACTCGGAAGATAAATTTGAAAAATACTTCTTAATTTCATTGCCAAAATTTTATTCGGTCATTCAGATAAACTTCTTCGTGGACGTTTAGACGTACTTGGAATATCAGTTTTTCTGAATGACAACCTAATTTTGACAATCAAATTAAGAAGTATCTTTCAAATTTATATTCCGAGTTTATTTTTCAAATTTACAATAGTTTCCGAAATTATCCCCCTACAGGGGATACCATTGAAAAAAAACGCATTGACAATAGTACCTCCGTGGTAATATGAAAATCTATTGATACGGGTGTCGCCATAATGCGCCACGCGCAGTTCATACGGTCTGGGTTAGGTACGTGCCTGAGCTGCCGCGAGACGCGCGACCGGGAGAGGAGGCGGAGCGAGTCTGAAAACTCACTGTCGTTGCTGACCACTGCTGTAGTGGGATTACTCAAACCTGAGTGACATCCTGAAATTATAGTGTAATCTATCGTGGATAGTGACGTCATACATTAAGAACGAAACCGGTACGAGTATTGTTTTCCTCTATCGTTTATGATTTTTTGATTTTGACAAAAAGCATGTGAACATTAAATTTCCAAATTTTCGAAAGATTATCGAGTCCACTGTGTGTGTATTTTGTAGTTTGTTCACACATGGTCTCTATTGAATTTGGCATATTTCTTTTTTCATGCGAGATCGAAGGAATGTAGTTAATGGAACAAAAATGAAAGTGTTGAGATTTATTACAATTGCCAGAGTTTCATCTCTTCGCATTTCACTGGACCTATTTATATTTTGTGCACTCGATACACTAGCACAGAAATGAATTTATAAATATACGATTGTGTTAATGGTATAATAACCTTTAATGATATACAGTAACGTATCAATTTGTTGAAATAGGACCTGGACCGTTTGTTAAACACGTTGACCTGGGAGCGTGGGATCGAGCAGAAACGTATATGTCGAGCATATTGGACGTACGTAGCACTATAGTACATACATAATTATATTATGCTAAACAAAAAGTTTTTGTTGTCGTTACAAAATTGCACGCTAAGGTTTCCTCGTTATTTTGCTTTCACAACATAATTTAGCATGTTAAAGAGTAAATGAAACTAATTGAAATTTGAATACATCAGCTTTTACAAAAATAATGTCGCTATATCCATTTAGATAAAACGCTGTGAACGTTTTATTAGTTATGCTGTTCATAACGGTTTCTACTATTTATGACATTTATATTGTTTTCGCTGTTTACACTATTTATACTATTTAGACTTACATTACTTACACACTGCCTGTACTTATCTACTGGGTAATGGGTAAATTTTTCTTTGCGTAACCAGAAATTGTTGGCTTTTTCCTCTGTTATCCTTTAGATTTGGGCGAGAAAATGCGAGAAATCTAAGTTTCGACCCTGGAGGTTCAAAAGTTATGAGTGTTTAAAGTTGGGCGATTTATAGTGTTTTGAGAGGTAAAAGCGTCGCCATGCTGGTGTGCAATGACAGTCGCGCGCTTCTTACCGAACGGAGCCGCTAGGTGGCAGCACAAGCACGCGCTTGTGGAAATGCGAATCTCCTGGACAGGAGATTCGGTAGAAATTTGTCTGCCTCTGGCCACTGAACTCTACGAATGAATGCTTGTGTGTCGTGTACGACTACTGCGTCTACGACACTACTGCGTGAATACGCATGAGGAATATTAAGGGTCACCAATGTAGGATGTCATAAGAGCCTACACACTTTCAGTACTACAGGAATTAAATCAATTCACCATTGCACGATGAACAAGACAATTTATCCAATGGAGAAACGTCGGATAAGATATGAACGAGATTACAGGTAACACGTGGATACAATATGGCTGTGAGCAGTGCAGGAGCGCTGCTCCAAAACACGTCTGTATTAGACAAGAGACTGCAAGAGACACACGAGAAGAGATCGAGAAGCGATCTCTCTTCGACGACTCGACAGAGTCGATGTGAAGCGCAGATGCAAAGCCCCCCATTCCGTCATCACTAACAAAGTAGTAGCGCAGACCCCACAGCTGATGTCAATTACGTAGATTCCCAAGCGTAGTCGGACCAGCCCTCTCCGCCCCCCACCACTCAATCTTTTTTTCCCGTCGAGAAAATGCATTACGCATACCCCGCCGCCCCTGGGGGAGAGACGAGGTTATGCAGGACTATATACCCGCTAAAAACCCCACGGTGACCTCCCCGAGCTAATGACAGGGGGCCAAGAATCCCGATACACATCTGGACCCCTCACTAGCCACAGCTAGTGATGCTCACGACCCCCCCGGCGCCTCCCTTCCTCGCTCGGAGCAGGACCGAGGTCCCAGCTCAGGCCGAGGGAGGAAGCCCTAACCACCTGATCTAACCACCAACCAACTTGGAGTATACCTTCTCTTTGAAATCCTATATATGATTCTGTATATTTTAATTATTGTTCGATGTCAGCTTGTCTCAGAACAAAGTGTACATCTCAAAGATAGCCGGTCTATATTATTGGCATTACCGCGTGTTTGTGCACCTAACGATTCCGCTTTGTAAGCAATGCACGACCGTCACTATACACTAACATGGCGGCCGCTCTAACCTATCAAAGACATTGTAAATCGCTCAACTTTAAAGACTCATAACTTTTGAAACAATAGGATATCCAGGATCGAAACTTGCATTTCTCGCATTTTCTCGTCCAAATCTACTGGAAACATAGGAAAGAAGCAAAAATTTCTGGTTACGCAAAGAAAAGAGCAACTCCTACTTATACTACTTATATTGTAGTACTTTATTACTAATACTCTCCAAATATGTACTAATTATACTGTTTGTACTAACAACGTTATTTAAACTACACCCATACCTTGCTTTACGGGCTAGATACGTTCCGAAAAAGTTTGTCGTAAAGCGAAAAGCCGTATAACGAATCAATTGTTTTTTTTTCTAAACATGGTTCATTGTGGTTGATTTTAATTCCTTACATGATTCGCTAATGTTGTCTACTGCATCTCCGATGCTGTAGTTTTTCCAAAACTGTTTTATTGAAGATTCACCATCGGTTTCGATTTTTTTTTGGCCGTATAACGAATCATTGTGTGCCGTAAATCGAAAAAATGCCATAATTAAAAAAGGCCGTTATAGCGAAATGCCGTATAAAGAGCGGCCGTATAGAGAGGTATTTGCACTATTTGTACTATTTGTATTACTCATACTATATGTATATTTCTTTTGGAAATTATTCATAAAAATATAGTTTGCACTCGAATGTCAACTCGAAGGTGTCACGAAAAATTGTTGTGCTACTATTCAAAGCAATTTTCACTTACTAAAGTTCGTCATCAGCGGATTGCTCAAAATTTAAGCGTTGTACGAATAGTTGGCTCAATTTCATATGCATGATTTGGAAAAAAAAATCATCTGTACAGGATATATCAAATAGCGTCGAGTGCAAAGAATTAACATTTGTACACCATGAACATTTTCAGTATTTGAACAACTGGTCGATTGGCTGGATGGATTGGAACCTTGTGCTGGACGAGACCGGTGGCCCTAACTGGATCAAGAATTTCGTCGACTCGCCTATTATAGTAAACGCGACGGCCAACGAGTTCTACAAACAGCCAATGTTTTACGCTCTGAAACACTTAAGCAGATTCGTCGAGAGAGGTTCGACCAGGATTTCCATCACCGATGACTTCCTAGTGAAATCCGCGGCGTTCGTTACGCCCTCAAACGAGACCGTTGTCGTGCTTTTCAACAGGTAATGTTTCATCAACTCTAATCAGTTCTGCTCTGTGAAATTGGCCGAACTGTTTTATAATCGTATTTTCCATGCGTTACAGATGGGATATTCCGAGAACCGTTGTCGTCAATGACCTGAAGAAAGGAAAGCTCTGCGTAGAAGTACCGGCACACTCTATGCACACCATTATCTATGGAAATTAAAACTGTTACTGACCATTCGATAGTAAACATATAAAATTTTGCTTACTTAGAGCAGACGTCATATATTAAAAATTGTCGATTTTCTATCCTGCCTACTTCCTTCGCGATTTCACATTTTATTCCTATTATCGTACCGAATTTTTGAGGTTGAACTGTCAATTCGATTATAAAACAATTAGATACGATATACTAGTTAATAATATTTCAAGGAAATATCGATAAGTGTCGTCTTAGCATAGACCTGACACTCAATGTCCTTGACTCACAGAGACCCCATTACCATTCATTGTCAGCACCTAACGTTACCGATAAAACCACCCTATCTGAGGCACCTTTTGCCCTTCTGGTTCGGTGTTGACCTAGAATGCCGCTCATTCGTCCTGGGTCCGCTGTACCTTTTAACCATCTGGGTACCTCCGTATCCCTTCTGTGGATTGACATACGTCGCTGATACGGTTCCCGTTGAAATCGTGGTAGCCCTGATGCCGTACTCGCTGCGTCAGGTACTTGGGACCGTCACCATCCCCTCGTCATTGGATGTCGCAGGAAACGCCTTTCCACGTTCTGGTGTGCCTGCTACACATGCAGCCGCGCTGCCCAGAGAGTCGAGGACGTTCACATCTTCGGTCTCTTCTTGTCGAACTGTCGAACTTATCGTTTTGTTTCTATAACCATATGTAATCGCACATGTGTAAATTAATATTGTATGCGATGTAGTGGCCTACTACAACGCTGTTAACATCTTTTCTAGCAAACTTACGTATACAATAAAAAAAGGAAACAAAGAAAAAACAAACAAAAATAAATAAAGAAACTAAAAAAAACAAACAAAAAGTACTAATGAAATAATCAAAACGATTTTTTTAAGACGAATGGTGAACGTCCCCTTGGACCGTGATCCACGGTTTTATCCTGTCCGCTGCAACTACGGTTCGTTATCGCCTCGCCTTCTCCCGGAGGTCCTCTACCTCGTAGCGATCGTTCAACAGGACAATTCGGATCCGGAAGGGTCTTTTGAATTTTGGCAGCAGCTTCCTGCTTTGATGGCTCACTGGTGCTCTGCACCAGCACCAACTCGCCTGTCGTGTATTTCCGAGCCTCTTTCCTCGTACGATCGTATGGTTCCTTCTGGGCCCTTCGTTCCTCCGTGACGTGTCTGCTGATCTCTTCCCTTAATTGTGGTAAGCCCAACTTGTCCATTTCGTCCTTCACGGCACTGAGGATTTTTCGTTCGGCGACCGTCTTCATGTCCCACCCGATGAGGGCTTTCATCATGAGGGCTTTCAGCTGTCGTGTTGATGCTTTTGTTCTGGTATTGCCGTACCTGCTTTACGGTCCCCGATACTGCGATTTCTTTAACGGTGCTCTTTTTTCCGTTGACCTGGCCTTACTCTTTCTTAATTTATTTCGAGACCCAGTTGATCGGTTGTTTCCTCAAAGAATGAGCATTTTTCCAGTTTTGGTAAGACTCGTCGTAGTCTTCATTAATGGTTTTATTATTTATTAATGCGGAACGTCGAGCCGCACGCTGCCCACACTCGACGTTCCGTTATTCGATATTACTTACAGATGCTTGAAGCATTTGAAGAAGGCTTTGGCATGATGCCCCACCACGGTCTGGCTTGACGTTAAGTTATATTACTGAATTTTTGTGCCACCTCCTTCGATATCATATTCTCCTAATACAAAACTAAATTTTCGAGGTCTCCGAAAAATTTTCGACCGTCTGGCTTGTCATTGACTTGTACTACTGCATTTTGAAAAATTTTCGAGCTTCTGGCTTGATGTTGAGTTGCACTACTGAAAATTTCGTGCCACCTCCGTGGATATCATATTCTCGTAATACAAAACTAGATATTCGAGATGTTCGAAAATTTTCGGCTTTCTACTAGGAGAATACTATGATACCGAAAGAGATGGCACGAAATTCAGTAGTGCAACTCGATGACAAGCGAGACTCTCGAAAATTTTTCAAAATTCAGTAGTACAACTCAATGACAAGTCAGACGGTCAACATTTTTTTCGGGAACCTCGAAAATCGACTTTTGTATTAGAAGAATATGATATCGAAATAGGTGGCACAAAATTCATTAGTGCAACTCAACGACAAGCCAGACAGCCGAAAATTGTTCGAAAATCGTAAACGAAGATTATCAGAATACAAAACTTAATTTTTATCTAATTTGAAACATTTTTCGGTAATTATATAGAAGTTGGTCCTCCTCACCAATTTTGATGGCCTTGAAATACGTTGTCAAGGACATAATTCTGAACAACTTTTCCCTATACATGTTACCGCCGCTCGGTTTTAGTTTTCGAGATATTCGCAAAAAACTATTGCTAATACTGTATTCAATTTTCTCTCTTGGATTTTCGTATACCAGCATCAGCATAGGCGATCGCTTAATGGCGTTCGTAACGTATTCTGCTTCTTACAAATGTTATGTTTTACGTTTTCGTACGTCTCATTACGTAGGATACATATAGTTACAACAGCACTGCTGCACTCTGTCGCGAGATCAGCGACATCCTAAGAATTACATATAGCTATATCACCGCGCGTATTCGAATGCAGAAATAGGCCAAAACTCTTGTTAGATAGGTAGACAAAGTATATTGCTACTAAAAATAGAAGTAAGATAAAGAAGCCCCGTTATAACCAACACCCCTTAAAACACTTCGACCGGATTATCCCTTAAATGAGGGACAGAGCAGTAAAACGGACCCGAGAAACGACTCCCAGCCTCTTCAAGGACTTCAAATCATAAAGTTCCGTTCCAAACAAAAGACCTTTAGATTGTATGGAAAATAAATGACCATAAAATTTTCTCACATTTTAATCAACTTTTCATAATAAGCACATCTTACACAATCACCTATAAAACTAACATCACTGACAAATTCTGATACTATAGATAGATTATGCATAGAAAATATAACCAGAAAGTATAACCATAAACTAATCACACAGCACAACTCACGATGGTAAACTTCAGCTTGAATTCTTTCTGTGCGCAATCCGTCATTTGTTGTGTGTGCAATATTGCCGTGTGCAAAAGAACCGTGTGTGCGCAATAATGCTATGTGCAAAGAACCGTGTGCGCAATAATGCTGTGTGCAAAAGAACCGTGTGCGCAATAATGTTGTATGCAAAAAAAATGTGCGCCATCTCGTTGTGCGCCATCGTCCGTGTGCCAAAGAAGGCGTCTCTCACCGCGCATATTCGAATGCAGAAATAGGCAAAACTCTTGTTAGATAGGTAGACAAAGTACATTGCCACTGAAAATAGAAGTAAGGTAAAGAAACCCCGTTATAACCAACATCGCTTAAAACACTTCGACCGGATTATCCCCTAAATGAGGGACAGAACAGTAAAACGGACCCGAGAAACGACTCCCAGCCTCTTCAAGTACTTCAAATCATAAAGTTCCGTTCCAAACAAAGGACCTTTGTTTGGGGGGATCGAACGACGACAGTAGGTACGAGACACACCGAGTGCACGTGCATCCCATAAACAAATTCCCGTTAAGTTGCTAGAAAACGCCCGCGACCCCTGTTTCTGCGACCGTTCATCCTCGCGTCAACCCAACTCCCTTGCGCGCACCTCCACCACCAATCACCATCGAGCAGCAGCCGGAGGACGAATCAACGCCCAGGAAGAGACCCGAATTTTCCTATTGGACGAGGAGAAGGACACTGAAAGAGGATTTAAACGCCGGGACGAGGCTGCAATTCAGCAATTCAACCTGAATCATCGAGCTATAACGCAGAGTACAAATAAAGTCTGTCTTTATCTACAATTTCTTTTCACAAGTTATTTTCGACAAATCTTCCACGAGCAGAGTGCTTTCCCAAACCGCGACGCAACACTAATAACGAATATTACTAGGAATATCTAGATATATATAGTTACCTTCTTGACAGTGCTTCTACCATATTTAATTTCAGTTGATAATAGTATTTACTCTCGGAGACTGTAAATTGTTGCTTTCTCTAGAGTTTTATAACACTTTTCCATTACCTCTGCATATAAAATATATGAAATTTGAAGATGGTGTTTTATGTATAGTATTCAACTATTAAAAAAATGGTCATAGATCTTTTTTAATTTATATCATATAAAATAATATAAAAACATTTTCTGGTCTGATTATGGGTGTAAACCAGTTGATAATATTTATCGTGCGGTTAACAAAAGTCAATTTTTGTTACAATTAAAACTAGTTTTTTTAATTCGTTGCGCATCCATCTGTTCATAAATACGGGACAACAGCAGTGAGCAGCTGGCAACCGCAATAATGTCTGTTGTAGACAAAATTATGCATTATCAACGAAATATTGAAAAATGCGATGACAATGGTGATAGAGTATGTATTGCGCCACTAATTTTCATGACTTTCAAATTTCTAGCGATGCTTAAAATAATACAATTATACTTTTGTCGTTTGAGGATAACCTCACAATGCTCAAAGTTATCGCAATTGTATCTAAATCAGATATAATATTATTAGAAATTTAATGCGTATACAGTTTTAAAATTTTATTAAATATATTTGACTGTATTTATCAAGATAAGATTCAGACAAATAATTGTTCATGCTTTAATTAAATTTTTTGTATATTTTATTTTTACATTTTTGTCTTAATGCTTAGTATGTCAGTTGAATGTATGTACACTACTGTTGAATGAATATCGTGATGTGAATATATTGCTTTCTTTATTATGTTACAGATGCTACATTGTATTTCGAAACTATCCAATTTGCCAGTTACTGTGCAACATCTTCAGGAAACTGGCGTGGGCCGAACAGTAAATGCATTGAGGAAATACGAGAACGGAGTAGGAGATGCTGCTAAAGCACTTGTTGCAAAGTGGAAGACAATGGTAGCTAGTGAAGAAACTAGTGAAGGAGAAGACGAGGATGAAGCATGTGTTCCAGATGCGCCTGAAAGTTATAGTGACAGTCATGAATCTCCGCAGTCTGAAGAAAATTGCATAAAGTATGAAGGAATTATCATTTCTTACTGTATCATCCATATTTTATTAACATTATAAATTATTTTCATTTCGGAATATATTATAAATAATTTACTATTAAAAATCTAATATCCATGTTAAAATAAGAATTACTTCTAGAATAATTAAAATTCCATGCATATAATGATTTTTCAGACACAGAAGCGAAGAAAGTGAAAAGCATTTACATAGCCATAAAATAGAAAAGAATGAAACGTTAAATACATCTCATAACAAACATATATCTAAACAAGAATCAAAATCGAAATCAGACAGGATTCACTCAAAACGCAATAGCGATGCTAGTAAAAGTTCTAGTAGTGAATCGGAGAAGCAAAAAAAGTGTGACAAAGATAAACGCAGTCATAAACATCAGTCTAGAATTGTGAAGGAACCTCTAAAAGATTATAAAAGTGCCTCTAAGAAAAACATGGAAAAATATTCTAGTAAATTTTCTGACAGTAATAGTTTGGATAAAGGTAACGAAGAAAATTATAGGAAACGGAAAAGTGAAAGTTCCAATAATTTAAAGAAGGACAGCAAGCGAAGGAAAAATTCAGAAAGTGAAAACGACGATGGTAAACTTTATGTATCGTCTACTTCAGAAAAGCATAATAGTACTAGTGCATCTAGTACAATTAAAATAAAAGAAGAGCCTAAGGATAAAGATGGTATAAATAAAAATGAGAATAAGTACGAGAAGAAAGATTCACAAGAAAAATTAAAGGGAAGCTCCAGTAAACACAGAAGCGATTCAACAAATACAAAGTTGAAAGATAACGGAGAGAAAAGTAAATACAAAAGTGAAAATCAAACAAGTCATAATAAAGATGAGTCGAAAAAGGTTGATAGTCATCATTCCAATAAAGACTTTTCAGAGTCGAAACATCGTAATAGTTCCTCTAGTGATAAGCATTGTGATAAAAGTAAAGATAGAAGTAAAAGAAAGGATCACAAAGAAGAAAAAAGTAAACATGACAGCAAAAGTAAGGATTCAAAGCATGCCAAGCATGGGTCGAAAGAACCTAAAGAAGCTAAAATTAAGCAAGAAATGAATGGGGATGAAGGGATAGATTGTAATTCGGGTTAGTTTATAAATACATATACCGTATTTTGCTGATAATGATCAATATATGTAATTATTTGTTTTTTCTATTCATTTTCTATCAGTTAAATGAATTTCATTTATTGTATGGTTATATGGTTACGATAACTTTTTCAAATAGAATATTAGTTTATTTTTGTACAAACGTAATGTCTTAATACAATAATCCCTTATATGCAGTTAGAAAATTTCGGTGTGTCTTAATAATAGATCTTAATAATATAATAATTAATACTTTCTGTTTTTGCATCTAGGTGCTAGTTTTGCAGAAGCACTTGGTATGTGCACAATGACTCAGCCATCTAGGAAGCGTGTTAACAATTCTGCAAGCACAAGTTCTACGAAGACAATAAAAGTGGAACCATCAACTACGCCTTCTAAGAAGCCAGTACCAGCACCGGTACCAGTACCAATACCAAAAAATGAATCGCCGAACAGTGATCCTCTACAAGTAATATAATTATAAATATATTCTATTATTATGTTATAAGAAAATTACACAGTTAATAATATCATAAAAATTTGAATACATGAAAAATATCTTCTATTACAGCCGCCCTCTCTTTTATTATCAAATGTGAAATTAGAACCTTTAAGTGTAGATTTGGCATCTACACTGCCAGAAATTAGTCCGAATTATAAACCACTGCCATATGTTAATCCTGTTAATCGGAAAGAGGAAGATAAATCACTTACAGATGTGATATATGTTAAAAATCAAAGGTAACGTTTCAATAATCTGAATAATGTGTATACGACGTAACATGTTAATTTCAAATTGCAGGACAAAAGTATATTCAGGAAATAAATCCGGCTATGCGTCTGTACCAACTCTATTTGAAATATGCACACAAATACTAATAGAAAATATCGATGGTAAGTAACGTACAAATCTAAAGATATAGAAACAGTTTTTTAAATTTGTCTACGTTTCAGCTTATATACCAATATAAATTATGACTAACATTTATTTTACCACGACGGCGAATGATATATAACGACTAATGACTACTTTACAATGCTCCTCGACTAGTATTGCAACGGCTTTTCGACTTTACTCGACTACGACTTTCGAACTCTCTATCTCGCCGCCCACTTGTCCTGTTTTATATGGCCCGGGCTCCATTGTCTAATATCCAAAGGGCCAACGGCTGCTTGCCCTAGGTGCGATTCGTCCTCGCGTTTTTCCGAGCGATTGGCAAAACATCGCACTTCTTATGTGCTGTTATTTAAAAAAGTCAAGGTGACCTTTACTTTTTTACGTAAAAAACATTTTTTCATATTTAAGAATATGCGAACATGTAGCTCACCAAGTACCGAGAAACTTTTGTCTAAAACATTTTTTAATTGCACTACTGGAAATGCCTAAAAAATGATAATGGACACACCCTGTATACAGGGTGTTCAATGTAATGATTATTGAGGCATTTAGGCCAATCTGACAAAAAAATGTTTCGAATAAAAGTTATTCAGTACTTTGATGGAAATAAAGAGCAATAATAAAAATTCCGGGAAAATTTTTCATTCAATAAAAAACTGGGGTCACCTTGACTTTTTAATAAATTTATTATAAAATAATAATCTAACACCACACAGTACACGACACAAATTTTTTGGAAAACTGAATGCAGAAACTGTTAAACATATCTTCGATTTTAAATACTACACAGTATCCTGGAAATTGTGTCATATAATAAGATGTTTAACACTTTTTTTGCTTTGTTATGTGTAGCACTTGAATTTACTGGCGGAGTGCCTTTTGACATCATAAAACCTGTCTTAGAACGTGCCACAGCAGACCAGTTATTTATGTTAGAACATTATAATCCCTACCTAATTGAAGATACTGATCGTTTGTGGGAGTTTCATTGTAATCGTCAATTTAGAAACAAACAAAGGGAAGAAATGGAAACGTGGCGTGAGATGTACATGGTAAAGAATTTTCAATGTTTCTTGTACTTATTCGAATTGTAATATAAATGTTTATCTTATAAAATCTTTACACAGTAATAGTATGTAATTTGTGTAATAAACATTCTATGTTAATTGTGAAATCTTTTTTTTGGTATATTAGCGCTGTTTAGACGAAAGAGAAGCAAAGCTGAAGACGCTTACAGCTAATATAAAACAATCAATCGACAAATCTGTCCCTGTAAGATCTACAAAGCTTGCATATGTAGATAATGTTGTTAAGCCGCCTAGGAACGTTCTGAAAAAACAAGCTAAATATGGGACTGCAAATTCTCTACCTAGCTCTACATCTAGTTTAAAAAACAAATTAATTAGCGGCGGTGGTCCTACAGCTGCAACAAATATTTCTGTTCCACCACCACCCATGGCTCGTGTTAAAACATGTAAGTATTTTTTTATGTGATAAATTCTAAGAATTCAAATATTCATTCAATATTTTCTATATACGTCCACCCCTTTTAAAATGGAGGGTGTAGTTTTTGGAAAATTTGAAAAACCATAAGTATGTACATATGTATGTATATTGAAATTCTCGATCAATAGTGATATCTTTAATGTTTGGTATTGGTCGGCAATGGTTTGTTTAGATTAGGAGTTTCCCAAATCGAACATTATAGCTTCTAGAGATTTACTAAAAATACTTTTATTGACATTAAAACAGCCAAAGAAAGCTTCAAATCTCAAAGTGATATGGTACAGTGACTCTTTGAGCTGTGCGTTACTGTTCATATTTCCTGCTTCAATTTCTATCTTTGTTTTGTATGTTCAAAGTTTCTTTTCATTTTTATTTCGTGTTCCTGGTATTAAAAGGGCACACTAAATAAATTTACATAGAACTAGAGCTATTAATTAATAGCTCACAAAATGAGATACCCAGATAAATATTCATATACATGCCTGACATCCATAGACAAAAATTACATGGTAATTTGAATATCTCATTAAGTAGATACCCAAATGTTTTAGATAGTTAGTTCAACAGTTTAGGAAAGATTATTAATACTAATCGTACTAGTTTGTTGTATACGTATATAGTATTTGTTGTATAAAAATTACAAGATTGAACTTATTTAAATTTCTCGTAATTTTTATAACAATATGTATTAAAATGAAGAAATTTATTTAATAATTTCGAATGAAAGCATCTCTTTGTAATTTTAATAATTAAGAAGTAAAAAAATGTGAAACCGATCATTTCACCGGTCGTAACAATATATCCAGATGAATTTTATTTAAATTCTATTATGAATTATTATTATTATTTCACAATAAGTATGAAAATTCCATGCAAAACTGATGCGATAATTAAAATTTTTGTTAATGGTATAAAAATTG
This sequence comes from Lasioglossum marginatum, assembly GCA_028455795.1. NCBI lineage: Eukaryota > Metazoa > Arthropoda > Insecta > Hymenoptera > Halictidae > Lasioglossum > Lasioglossum marginatum. Next base: position 1,599,068 of record CM052246.1, read on the forward strand.
TGAATAGGGGGCATACCATAATGCAATAATGCAATAGAAAATAATATATATGTTAAATATTATCCTGATAAAGGCGGTGGTGCTTCAAATTTCGAAGTGATCATTTATTGTATATTTCTATCGACAATATCAAACTCTCAACTATTTTATGTGCTCGGGTGTTTCGTGAGATACTCGGGTAAGATAATAATTTTTGTTTACCCGAGTATCTTAGATGTTCAGTTGAAATCGTTAATTCTACAGGGGCATTATTTAATTGATACATCCAAAAAATAATTTTAACTACATACACTTGTAAACATTAAACTTTAAAATTAATAACTCCTAAAATATTTGTGATAGATATTTTATTTCAAACGGCGTTCGAAGCGTTGTTCATTTCGAAGTGTGTTTCTGCACACTGCACACGGCCGTTCCTACCGGGCATGCAGTGCGTGTCCGCACGCAGGCGGTCGATTTTAGGGGGCGGCCGACTGCGATCGAAAATAGAACACTGCAACCTACCTATCGCGAATTCGGTGACACTAAAAAAAAGGTCATTCATTGCGCCGCTGGGAAAGGGGGGGGGGGGGGGGGAAAAATTGCTCGGCACGCAAGCATGGAATGCCCCTGTTTCTGCAGTTATTCATGTAACCATCGTTGATGATTCGCGTTAAACTTCATTTTTTCATGTCTAAAAACTGAGATAAGTTTGAGAATATCTCAATAATTTTTTATTTTAAGCCCTATCTGGTGCAATATTTTTTTACACAGAATTTGGTGCTTTCTCCTTTGAGAACAAAAAATTGGACATTCTCGATGAAAAAGCAAAGTAATAAATAACATATTACAGCACTGTATGCCCCCCAAGAAACTAGGGAAATTCGTTTCAAAAGTTTTGTTGTATAACAAATAACTTACGAGTTATTAGAAGTCATTGTGATACAAGACTCGCCCTGTATAATTACATTCTCAATCACTGACTCTTTTTAGTTACATTTATGATTTATTTTAATCTCAATTTGTATGATGTTCTGGTAATTAAATTGCTCTATATTTTTAATGATCCTCTGAATTATTAGTATTGGTGGTTTTGAGGCAGAGAAGAACATTTTCAAAGAAAATATTTCAAACAAAAATTGTCACTTTCTGGCTTGAAATCTAAATTCATAGTAAAAATTACAATGTTCCATTTGGGAGACTATTATGAATTGTGATTCTGTCCATTTTAGTGGAGGATAGGCAAGTGGTCTGTGTACAATATTTCAATACACGTGTTGTTATTGCGCTATATACTATTTATACACTTTTAAACTACAAATGTGCATTGAACATTATTCAATATGACAAAGTTATGAAGTTTGTAAATGGAGAAATATATTTCTAAATCTAAATATTTTTATCATTAGCGTCCAGCACTATGAAGAAAACAAAAGCACCTCTGATGGCGAAAGCTCTACAATTAATAAAAGGACGTTACAAGCGGTAGTTCATACAATTTTTTAAAAAGTTAATTACTTAATTAAATTATGCATCACTTTATAATGCATCTTGCGTTTATATAAATGTATTATAATAACATCAGTCATATCAGTTTGTATTCTTGGTTATTTTATCAATTAACAAAAGAGTGTATCCAGAACAAAAATATATTAAAGAATACACTTATTATATTAGACATTTTAAGAGTTTACCAAAAAGATTTTACTAGAGTATATATATATACTGTCATTACACGATTAGATTGGTAAACTCGTAAAATTATATCTCTATATGATATATATATATATATATATCATATCATATATATATATATATGAGAATAACTGTGCAGCGCTTTTAAATCTATTATAAAAATCTATTATAATCAGATATATTGATTGTACAGGAATGGAAGCCAAAGTTTTCTGATGATCGAAGGGTTTGGAGAATGAACGTGTTTGTTAAAGATATGATGCTTTAAATAAATTCTGTTTAAAGGTACTTTGTAACATATACTTCTGATTGTTCTGAAATTTTTTAATTCTGTGATAGAACAAAGCGAAGTAAGGGGTATTATAAAAGAATTCCTCGTACCATCTTTAGTTATAATAGTAACTCAATTTTTACAAAATCGTTACATAATACCTTCATTCTCTACATTTTTTTAGTTTATACAAAGATTCGAAGAATTTCTTAAAAGATGCAAACAATTATTTTATGATCTATTAAAACAAGGCATCATAAATTTAATAATTTGAATGCATAAACAAAGAACATAATTAAAATACGGCAGACTATAAAATCAACTTGTTCACTGTGCTCCAGTTTATTTTGTTCTTTAATATTTATCAACATAAAAAGTATCTATTCGTGCGTAATTTAAAGTTATGTGCATGCTAACTATGCCTCATGTATTGCCGCGTGTTCCGTTAATTTTATAACATTACAATTGTAAATATTTTTTTATTGAGATATATAAGAAAGTGAGCATAAAAGAATAAACATACTATAGGCAGGAAATAATGAATGTAAACCATTCTTGATATTGAGCATCACAGACCTACGTAAAGTTGGAGTGTATTAACGAAGCATGCAATATATGTATAATGGATTTTTATTTCCTAATTGTAATAAACAATTGATCAACTAGAACTAATAACATTTAGAAAATTACATTTAAATTATTTTAGTAACTAGACATAAAAGCGTTTTGAAATGATTACTCAGAAATGTGGCAGATCGAGATCACAAAATTATTTAAAAATACAGGTAGACATAGATGAAAATAGAAATAAAATTAAACAATGCATATTAATATTTTTGTAAAATTTTCTTTGATTAGAAGGTCATAATTAAACGATTGTGTGGAATTAATTTTATTTTTATTCATGATATACATAACTTAAGCGAACATTCTAATGGAATATATGTATGTAATTAATGTAGAACGTTGATCTTTTACATATACCGTATTGGAAATAAGTTACCTGTCAACTTTAATTATCATGAATTAACACGCTGGCTGCCAAAAGAAACTTTTGTGTAACTTTTAGTATGATTACTAGCATTCGTGAGAAGGTTTTTATTGTGCACCACATGTACTATTGGCGGTTATATGTTTGTTTTTCCTTTCAATCACTACTCGTTGCCAATTATGATAAAAGCAACGCTGTGTTGAGTGAAACACATTCAAAATGAATATTCTAAAACATAGACTTATTGACAGTATCGAATAATATTATTATGCAAAAGTAAATCATTTTAAGATGCATCCCAATTATGATTCTTTAATTTGAAGGTGACATGAAGTCTTATATCTTGAAATGTATATTACAGGAATAAGCAATATTCTTGTATTATGTAAGAAGATAACTTGTGTCGTTTAGGATATTTAAGTATAATTTTATATGTTATGAATTTCGACTTTATCGAAACGAACTCAACGACCTTTAATTACAATGTTTTAACCTAGACCTTCATTGAAGATATTGTCAACTAGAAAATTAGGATCATCATGGGTTAAATCAGGATATTAGGAATGTTAATGTCTAGACAGCGGATTTTATGCAGTTATGACAAAAACGAGTAGATGTAATTTGAAACAGTGAAAACATTAGAATTCATATTATTTTCGACCTATTAAACATAGCAAGAAAGAAAATAAATTTTTATTTCATTCCAGTTGATTGCAAATCAAGTAGAAAATTATTTCGACTTCTTCTGTACGACTATATGGACCGAGATATCATTGCAAATTTTTCCTCCCACACTTTTTCCTATTTTGAATAATAATAACCCCCATATTCACCGAAATATTTAGAAATTACCACCAATGGTGCATGTTTCAGCCAACATATTATATGATTGTTCGAAATGTGTTTTGGTCAGGATAGTATGTCTGAAATAGAATAAGATTATTCTAATTTAATAAATCAATCGAATTGTGTATATTTGATGCTGACATATATAGAAAAAATTGTATTTCTTAAATTACTGTATACCCATAATAATAATAATGTACATACATACACAATATGTCATAGTGATATTAATTTTGTCTCGTACAATGCTGTCTTATTTATGGTATAATCATAGATTTATAGATATTGAATTTTAAAAATTCCGTATTACAAATGGAACACGTATGGTTCCCTGATCTATTTAATACAAAATGAATTTGGATACATTCTTAGAACATAAAACAATTAAAAATGATAAACAAAGTATCGCAAATAGTTTTATATTTGTTGTATAAACTGTGGATGTTGATGCAACCACACTGTTTCGGTCATTAATTTATAATTTTAAAAATTAGACAGCATTTTCTTTTTTGTATGAAATGTTTTATTGTGTTCATAATATACAGAATATTAGTTGTTGTTAAAATGATTATTGTACTGTGTTTTACCAACTGCTAGATGCAGTAAGCGCATGAACATCTGCAGTCTAGTAATAAGATAACAGCGAAAGAAACATAAGCATAATGTAATTAAAAAAAAATTAAAAAAGCAAGTGAAAACTCTAGACAATTGGATATCACTCTATATTAGTTTCTGCGAAAAAAACCTGTTTACGATTTTATGAATTTACTTTATAATAAAAAAAACTATATAATATGTTATTGATGCATGTAAGGTAATATAAAGAATAATTACATATTAAATTAATTTCATATACGCATAGTTGCACTAAAAGTGATATATTTGATCGTATTAATAATATTTAAATTTACGAATCTTTTTAGTAATAATCTAAGGTTAACAAAAATGTATTTCTGTAAAAGTAATATATGTACAGTGTACAGTGAATCACAGTAATATGTATTTGGACGCTTTTAAAAAGAACGAAAACACACTTTTTAAATATTGGATCATTAGATTTGGATTTTTTAGAATAATTAGTTTACTACATGACGTGAAAAATTTTGGAAAAATTACGATTGGTCGGAATTACAAAGAAAATATTAAAAATTGTAAAAAACAACTTTTTATGTGGGCCAAATTGAAAATTTAAAAAATACCTTTTGTAGATCTGTGTCAATTATAAATATTCTGAAAATTTCACCAAAATCGGCCAACGTTGCGCTGCAAATGTTTAAAAAAGGTGAAAATTGCAGTTTTTCATGATTTTCGGTGTATACATAAATGTAATAAATCTAAGGATATTTACATCTTTCAACGTCTGTCGTTTTATCCTGCATCAACCGATTTTGATAAAACTTTCAGAATATGTATAATCGATACAGATCTACAAAACGTACTCCCTAAATGTTTAATATAGTCCCACATAAAAAAGTTGTAAGGAACAACTTTTAGTATTTTCTTTGTAATTCCGACCAATTACAATTTTTTCGAAATTTTTTCACTTCAAGTAGTAAACTAATTATTCCAACTTCTCAAAAAAATTCAAATCGTATGCTGCAATATTTACAAAGTTTTCGCACTTTTAAAAGTGTCTAAATATTACCGAAATTCTGTAGGTCACTGCGAAAATCCCTGCAAATTACCATCTCCTCAATTCATATTATTTCTGTTTTAAAAGTATTTACATACATGCTTCCCTTTCAAGAGGTCATATTGATTTTTGTACCTGCCCCATTTTCATATACAGGGTGGAAATTATAAAGCGTTACAGTCGAAAATCTCCGAAAATATTGATTATACGCAAAAATGTTTCAGATGAAAGTTGTTCAATACCGAGGGAGACAACATGTTGTGGAACTTTTATTTTTCCCGGTGGACACACCAAGGTGAGATGAAGGTCAACTTTCTTTTTTTAAATGGAATGATACGTTTTTTTATCCACCATCAAATAGTGCGTTTCAAGACGAATTCAACGATCTATGATTCAAAGTCATTCAAGGTCAAACTTGTAGTGAAGTTTTTGGTGTGACAGTCCTCGTTTTGGTGTGAAAGTTCGAAGGCACGAAGTAAAATAAAGCGATCACACCTTTTCTGCATTTCCCTGCAAGCTTGACCTTGAATGACCTTGAGTCATAGGTCGTTGAATTCGTCTTGAAACGCACTATTTGATGGTGGATAAAAAAACGTATCATTCCATTTAAAAAAAGAAAGTTAACCTTCATCTCACCTTGGTGTGAGAAAAATGTAATAATGGTAATAGTTAACGAGATATCCAAAGAAGAAAGAAAATTATTTCGATAATATTTCGTCAACTATTAGATTTAGGACATATGGAGGTCAATACATTTTTACTCAGAATTTGATAGTCTATCGATTCATGATACAGAAAGTAGGTTTTTCCATTTAAAAAAATTAAGGTGACCTTGAAATCTCCTCTATGCCTCCAACCACGTAGAAAATGTTTGTGTCATAATATGCCCCCCTTGAAACCATACAACTTTTGTCTGAAACATTTTTCTCCAAAATGCTTTATTTCCGAGATATACATCTGTTACACTTTAATTGACTCACCCTGTATATGCATAGTACATAACAAATAAATAAACGTATTTTTACGAAATAATTAGTTGTAGTATTGCAAATATTTTGATAATTATACATAAATGGTGTCCTCACCGATTGGGATCTCAGATAGCACCGTACGTCCATAGGACGTCCGTTTTATGTCCAGTTTACGTCCACACGTCCTACGTCCGTTTTTTACCTGGGATGTCTGTTTTTTAAATCCCAAGGAGGTCTATTTTTTAAGTATTATGGCCGTCCTTAGGACTTTTGTACGTTCTAGGGTGCTCACTTCTTAAGCATAAGATGAGACATTATGTATATCATTTTTTCTTCAAAACTGAATTTCCCAAATCTGAGGGTGACGGAGAAAAATAACTTTTGGACTCGTGTTCAGTGCACTAAAATCTATCAAAATCGTATAATGGTTGTAGAAGCGCAAAAAAAGTTAAAACTTGTTGGGCATTGTAAACAGTTTATCATGTTTTATTAACTCTTAGCACTCGAGTGGTGACTCGGAGTCGGTGACACGCTATGTACATGTACCACTATTCAAAATATTGTTTACATCATTAAATACATTGCTATCTTATCAATTACTAAACATTCACGTATTGTACGAGGTATTATATCAATTTCATAAAATGAAAAGAATTATATAGAATGGAATTATTCTAGATCAGAAGGAATACTTAATTTTCGAGTTAAAATAGCTCCGAGTGCAAAGGGTTAAATAAGAAAAACTATTTTAAAAATATGTAAAATAAGTTATTGAAAAATTCATCAATTTATTTTTAGATAATTGATTAACGATCATAAAAATACACTTATAATCCGATTTACAAAATATATTTGGTTATCTTTTTAGTCTTTTTGCAATCAAAAAGATGACGATGCATATATAATGATGTCCTGGAAAACCTACTGAACATTATGTGCCCAATTTTTTTTCATGAATAATGTATATCTATATTGAGAACGCGCCAGGAATTATACATTATTGTTCATAATTTATTATGGAAAGAAATATTTAGTCAACTAAGGAAAATCATCACAGTTTTTCTCCTTTGACAAGAGATAAAGTTGTAATTCGTGTCGATTCGTGTATTCTAATAAAATGGAACATTTTTGGCAACACCTCTAAAAGATCGTGCAAAGTTCAGAAACCAACTAAGACCAACTCGGAAGTTATGATAGTTTAAAGCGTCGCGTGACACGCAATTCCGCGGCAATTCGCGTCGCACGAGAGGCGTTGACGACCACTCCGCGAATCTTAAGAGTGTAAAGACCTAATTCAAACCTACCTTATGAATTTTTTAGATTATGTGATCATTGATAAACATTCAAACTTCTTGCTAGCTTACTGTTAGTTGAATCATTTGTATTTGAGAGATCATAGTGACAGCATCGCAGTATAGCATCACAGTTTTTCCATATTGAAAACCTGTATTTTACCTTTGTTAAAAGGAATTATAGTACAAATTGTTGTTTATTAATAGATAAATACAATTATAAGCAGAAAATCCGTATGATCAATTGATTACAATTTCAACTTTTTTTATGTTTTCAAATAATTATTGGGTGGATCTGATAGAGATTTTTGCGCTGATTCTGAATCTGCCCTTAATTTTTCTCCTACACGCACAGTTTTTGAGAAACATGACTTTGCAAAAAAAATGTATTTTTCAACTTTAAACAAATATTGTGATGTTATAGAAGATATTGAATTGTTCTTTACAGCAAAAGATTCTGTAGATTTTCCTGAATATAGTGATATCCAATATTAATACATTATGTTTAAACATGTTTAAACAATCATAATGTATTAGTATTGCATATCACTGGATTCGGGAAAGTCTACAGAATCTTTTGCTGTAAAGAACAATTCAATATCTTCTATAATAACATCACAATATTTGTTTAAAGTTGAAAAATACGTTTTTTTTTCAAAGTCACATTTCTCAAAAACTGAGCGTGTAGAAGAAAAATTAAGGGCAGATTCGGAATCAGCGCAAAAAACTCTGTAAGATCCACCCAACAGTTATATGGAAATATTTTTGGTGTTGGACAGTATCATAGTCAGTAATTTTGTAAAATACAAGACTTAATCTTGTTTGAATATTTGTAATTCTTTAAATAAGACAGTAATAACATTTTTGTTATTTCATTAAATGTAATAAACTTCATTCATTCCACAATTATGGATTACTCTTGTTTGAAAGCCTGAACAGCCGAACAGACGAAAGCTGAACACGATTTTTCAGACATTTCCGGTGGTGTGAAAAAAAAATATTTCCTACAAAAAGCAATCAGTACACAGTCTTCTACAAATCTCAATGGAAAAAATTTCAAGAATTTTTTTTTTTAATAAAAAATTGTGGTCACCTTGATTATTTATTTATAACTATATATTTTGTATTCAATAATGTTATAGCTGAGGCCAAGACGAATCGAATGACCTATTTAATGTGGTCTTTATGTTTCGAAATAATGGTGAAATAGGCGTGAACAGCTAGCACGTCGATCTGGCTCACTGTAGCGCCCGCGCCCGGCAGAATGTCACTCCGTAAGGATATTTTAATGATATTATCGACACATATAATATGCAAAGTTCATTCGTAACAAATTCATCAGAATGCCAGAAATATTGTATTTTAAATTTTTCACGTGTAACGTGCATTATTTCAAAATTTAATAGAAATAAAGATTATGCACAAGTTTCCCAAATATAACTACTGTAATTATAAAAAATCAAGTATATTAAAAATTACGTTATAAGTTATGGAAGAATACCATTATTAATTATTACCATTATCTATTTCATAAGAACGCAGAGTTGTTCTAGTTGTGTTCTCAGTTCTCAGGTATCGCGATAACTCGCTCGTCCGAACTTGTCCGATCATTTCCGAACGCGTCCGACGAAGTCGAGTCACTCTCTCCGGCAGCCCGAAACTCTCGGGCCGCCCGATACTTCATGAAGTATCAGGCACCCGAATCAAGCCCGCCCGAAAGTCTGAGCCCGACTCGAGCCCGATTTTCGGGCAGCCCGCACACCCCTACTGCTTGGGGACAGGCCTGGTTGACTAGGTTATTTAATACATTGGTATCTTATCAATTACTATGTATAAACATTCACGTATTGTACGAGGTATTATATCAATTTCATGAAATGAAAAGAATTATGTATATAGAATGGAATTATTCTAGATTAGAAGAAATACTTAATTTTCGAGTTAAAATAGCTCCGAGTGCAAAGGGTTAAATAAGAAAAAATTATTTTAAAAATATGTAAGATAAGTTATTGAAAAATTCATCAATTTATTTTTGGACAATTGATTAACGATCATAAAAATACACTTATAATCCGATTTATACAATAAAATATATTTGGTTATCTTTTTAGTCTTTTTGCAATCAAAATGATGACAATGCATATACTAGCTAGCACATGTTGTAATAAAATTGTTCTAAAATACCTTCTCCATTATAAACATATTGTTATAAATTAACAATTTTCTTCTTCAGTTTAGAAGCAATTATAAATACATCATTCTTATATTAATTACTATTACAAATACAATTGTAAAATTATTTTAGAAAAGGCATACAAATTTTTATATTAATAGCACATTTGCAATGATGTGGGTTACCCATTCCAATCGAAAAGCACGTGAGCGATCATTAAGTACATAGTTATTGTTACTGTACTGGTTAACATAACTGGAAAGCCTACTCTGGAAGAAAAAGATAAAAATTATTTGTTAACATTATTAATTCGGAGGCATATGTAAAAGCTTCATTTACAATTTATTACTAAATTTAAACCCTGAATTTCTATATTTATATCTTCATAATTCTTTTTTTCTAAACTGTATTGAAATAACAGTTACAGGATACGCAAAGAAAATTTTGAATGTAATGTACATACGTTAAATAGAGTAGCTATGATAATAAGAAGGTAATTTAGAAATTTAAATGTTACGAAGAAAAGTTGAATTGACTTTGTATGCAGACGAAAGACAATATTTTTTGTTTTGTAATTTAGTACACAGAGTGTACCAAATAAAATGTTACAAGCTGTTTTCTCTCATCGACTTCATTTTTTTGTAAGTAAATGGTTAAGGGAGGTATTAAATCTTTTTGAGGTAATATTTTGGGGTGGGGGGGGGGGGGCTCCAACATTCTTTTAAAGGGAAAGTAATATGGATTTTCTTTTATTGTGATACCTCCCATTAAATTGAATAATATTTCGTTGAACCATTTTTTATTATTCTACAGAGTTGCAGAGTTTACTTAGTGGTTTAATTGATAGTGTGTAGTGTGTCTTCGGCCACGCGGTATACAGTAAACACGGGGACCGCTCGGCCGAAGGCGCACTACATTCCGTCAATTGAGCCACTAAGTAAACTATCCATTAATGAAAGGTACAGTGAAGTCTTGATCTAATTGTAAGTCGGACGGAGCTGTTACGATCTTAGTCAGTTTGATCTAATTTAGAAAAAGTTTTCAAAGCGTGTCGAAATACCTTTTTTCACCCACTGGAACTTCTACTACTGAATAATATTATTTAACCAACATAATGTAGACTGTAAAGTTAAGTGTCAGATGAAGTTTTTAACTTTACTGTTAAAAAGCGTAAAAAACTTACTTGAAGAATTGCATAAACGTAAATTTGTATCCATGCTGCTCAGCAACTCCTACGCAAACTACATTGGAGCTTGCTCCAATCAGAGTTCCATTTCCTGCAAATATTAATCCGTTCAACCACATAATAACATCAATATTGATATCCGTTGAATTTCTACGATTTAATTTATCTGCTGCTTATGAGAATCGTGTAATATCACTAAATAGATCACAAATTGTCGAACGAAGTGACATTAGTAACAACAATCCTGGGGGTGCTGTACAAAAATTTTTGAAAAAATTTTCTTCAAGAGTAAATAAGAGCCATCCTAATGTGCATAACATGTATAGTATCTAATGTTTTTATTGAGAATAATAATTTGATTTTGTAAAATTCAATATGTAGACATGTAGATATGTATGAGATATTGACGACAGAAGTCTTATTTACTAGCAAATCGATTTTTTCTTTAATGAAAGCCTAGTATATGTAGAAATAACAAATCAGTATTTCTATGTTGTGTATACACATATTTTCACCATTCGATATTAATAATAAGATTACCATTTTGCGTTACGTAAGTACTTATAGTACTAAACCACAGGGGTGTGCGAGGGTGTCTCGAAATTTTTTCGGGATCGGGACGAGTACCCGAAAATTTCGAGATTCTCGAATTTATCGGGATTCCCGAAAAAGTAGGGATTCTCGAAATAATTAATTCTTTATATATTTATAAATATATGTTATATATTTAATATGATATAAATATTCAATTATTATACAAAATTCTTTTCATTGAAAGAATGTTGTCCATCACGAATTTTTTCAAGAGTGTCATTCTCGAAATTTTCGGGAACCCGACATAACTCGACTCGTTCCGGCCATCAGATTCCCGATATTTCGGGTTCTCGCACACCCCTACTAAACCAGCATAATCAAGAATATTTTTGTAAGTTCCCTCACCTCCCATACAGGCACCAAATGCTAATGCCCATACCAACGGCTGTAGTGGTAGTCCAAGTTCACTGTTTCGTGCTAAGTTGGTTACAATTCTTATCATCATAGTCGATAAAGGCACATTGTCAACGAACGCGCTCGCAATAGCTGACACCCAAAGTATTAGCAATATAGCCACTGCTAATCGTGATGATTCGTTCACTGATAGAATAATATTTTCTGTTTGTTTTCCTATCCAATCCATAAGACCTAGACGAGAAAGTGCCTACAACATATCGAATATGTTACCAAAAGTTCGTTTCGTGAATATACAGTGTTGTATAAAGTAATAAAACACTTTATATGCAAGGTGATTTAGCTAACAATAAGTGTGCCACCTAAACTACTTGTAAACTATTTGGTATATGAAAAAATGATTGAAACGAAAGTAATATGATTTCAAGAGTAGCGTACAATGTAGTAATTAATTTTTTTCTGTTTTGTTTTTCTAACGAGATATAAAGTTCATCTTCAGTTTCTTTATTATAAAGGATAAATTTTAATCTCTAATAAAATTTATCGTTTGTAATAAGAAATTCAAGGCGACCTTTGTACTTCAATGAAAAAGCAAAATAGAAAATAACTAATTATTACATTGTATGACGCTCTTGAAACTATACAATTTTCATGTGAATCATTTTTTCATATACCAAATAGTTTACAAGTAATTTAGGTGGCAAAATATTGGTACATGTAATCAAACTTTTCTTAGTGAATTTACAATACCTCCATTAAAATAAATAATGATGCAAAAAATAGCAAAGTAGTCCATTCTACTCGTGCCATAAGTCCGTCTATGTCTTCTGTATCTGCTATAATTAGCAATAAAAGAACACCAACCAATGTGATCCAACCTAGGGATAAATGTACATTCGGGATACTGTGTAGAAAGAACATGACAATCACGAAAAGTAATGTGAATCCAGACTTCGCTAGTAACCACTTATCCCGAATAGGATACTGTAAAATAAAATAAAATTTCACTTACGTAACTCTCGATTTGTTGATTTAGATATACAGGGTGAGTCACCTAATGTTTGTAACTCAAATATTTTTGTTGCGTTCAAAGATATATTAAGTGTCTTACGGACAAAGTTGAATGATAAAACGGAGCTCAAACGGAACCAAAAAATTTTTGTTTTCATGTCATCTTTTTTAGGAATATCAAGGTTATCTTTATTTTTTAAAATGGAAAACCACCCTTTTTAAACACCTACAATGATAGTCTCTTTCATTAGGAATTCAGTGACTATAATTCTTCAAGGTTATTCAAGGTCACGGACAGAGAAAAAGTAGGAGATTTAAAATATGAAAGTGATCACGCTGCGATTTATTTATTAACAGTACGTTTCCAAACGCGATTCCGCTATGTCTTATTCAATGATTGAAAGGTGTGATATGATAACGGTTTACTGTGAACTGTGACTGTGGACAAAATGCAGCGCAGGCCCGATTGCTTTATGAAGGAAGGTACCCTGTGCAGTGCGAAACACTCCTTCTTACCAGACTTTTATTATTGAATATTATTATTATTATTCATTGAATAAAACATTGCGGTATCGGGTTCGGAAACATACTGTTAGTAAATAAATCGCAGCGTAATTGGCTAGATGATGTTTGAAATAATTCAATAACAGTGAAGGACCTTAGTATGCTTACTACAAATCTTACTCGTGATAAACATATTATGCTTCCATATTTTAAATCTTATACTTTTTCTCTGTCCGTGACTTTGAATGACCTTGAATAATTATAATCACTGAATTTGTAATGAAAGGGACTATCATTGTAGGTGTTTAGGAAGGGTAGTTCCATCTTTAAAAAATAAGGTGGCTGAATACGCCCACGGTTGATCTTAGGTGATCGTTCAGGTCTTGATTGTATTTGCACTGTGAGGTACTTGCTAAGAATTGTTCGGAGGACCACCTCCCAACTTTGAAGGACTAAAGGCAAGGCAAGAGTACTATCAAGACTATATTTACACTATATACAAGAGTTGAGAGCGAGACTGTTACTACTGCTACTAGGGTAAACGAAATCTAGGTGTAAACTAATGGAATTCACGGTCCAGTCGGGTGGAGGACCGAGAGTTCGCAAACTTAATACCTCGGTACTCCCTACCTCTACAGGATTTCATCCCTACTTTTTCGGCGATTGGATGGATGGAACTTAAAACCAGGGGCTTGAAGCGGGCCCAAGGTTTCGCCAAAGCCGCACATGTAGCGACCATACCTTGGAGTTTACCAGCCATCTGAAAACTAGATAGCTGTAGCTTCAATCATCCAGCCGCGCTGAGCCAACAAGACAACAATTTTAGGCGTTTTATGGCAATGAACTATATCGAGCCAGGTACGGACGGCAGTACCATGACACTAAGTGGCGATGACAGGTCCAACGCCGTAGCCAAACTACAAAAAGTCACGTACCGGACCCAGTGCAAAATGTAGTAGCGCAAGCCGCTGCAGTGACCTTGATATCTCTAAAAAATGAGATAGAAACAACAATTTTATGGTATAGTGTGAGCCCCATTTTATCATTCAACTTTGTTCTTAAGACATTTAGTGTATCTTTGAAAATTACATTTTGCACTCAAATACCGAGCCATCTGTTTCCGCATCAGGCTCGGAATTCGTCGAAGTTTTGGTCAGCAAATCCATAGCAAATAGGGACCAAATTCTGCTTCAAGCATGTCTTGGCACCAAAATGACCGCCTGTTGCTCGCACAGTACGATTGCAAACATTCATCATTTACCCGAAGCAGGTTTGGCTGACTGAGTAATACCTCATACAGGGTGTGCCGGAAATCGCAGTACAGTCGGGCAGGGGGTGATTCTATATAAAAGAGTAAGAAAAAAATTCGGTATAACATTTTTTATCCGAGACTTCATTTTTGAGAAAATAGTATTTGAAAATGCAGCGAATACACGTGCTATTGCATAGGAATCGTCTGGCGCGTCTGACCATGATCAACCAATTCTACTTCCTGCATATACATACTAAAGTAATTAAAGCACGCGAACCTGGCGGAACTTTAAACTTTAAACTCGATTTTCTCGAAAACGAGGCGTCAAACGACAAAACGTTATTCTTTTTTTCGACTTATTTTTGCATTTATAATCTGCCCGGTTGTACTACGATATTTCTGGCCTACCCTGTATATTTATTTAAAACTAAACCTACTACAGTCAAATTAACTGGTTTTCTACTCCATAGTTATTGAAATTAGAAAAACGCTTCATAGGAAATGATTGAATTGACTTCTTTATTTAAGCATATATTATAATGAAAATCGTATTTTAAGTAAATTCAATCTTCTCACTGCTATAAGGTGTTTCACTTTTATACGTTTTAGGCTTGGTAGATTTAGTGTTAACAGGGGCCACATTGTAGGGGCAATCGGACACTTTTTGTCATGATTAGACTGCGGATCTTTATGCAAAATAAAAAATGTTTGCATTCATTGCAAGACACAGGAGCCAAATAGAAATTTCTTTCTTTTTTTAATTGTCTTATTCAGCTGAAATTAGTACACTGATGTCCTTAAATCTTCATAATTCGTCCACTTGCATTTACCACTTGCAGTTACCACATGCATGACTAGTTTACGAAACTTATTGCATAGAAAAATCTCTTTACTTTTAATATCAAAGACTTTACTTTTCATATACTGGACATATCCACTAAGAGAATAGAGTTTTATTTAATTTCTGTTTCTTCAGAAAGGTATTTTCTGCCTAGGATAGTGCAAGATTAAATAATGTTATGAAATTAATATGTATAGAATTGTTATTCACCTTTTCTTGAAGTTCTTCCAGGGTAGTTTCGTATCTTTGAAGTGCAACACTACCGGTGAGTACCTTTTTCTTTAATTGAGAGAGCAACCGTTGAACTTTTTTTAGCAAAGTTTCTCTGACTAAGTTTTCATCTTTACTGTAACTCGAAAGGCTTGCAGCCGCCCGCTGCCAAACAGCAATTTCGTGTCTCAATTCCTGCAATAAGGACAGACAAGAAATATTTAAATGTTCTTTTCAAAATAATCTTTTGTTATTGCTTTGTATTATTTTAGAATAAACGGTTCATTTTGAAGTTGTTTGTATAGATGCAATATCTTACAAGTTAATTCAAAATTAATTGCACACAGCACTTTTTATCATAGTTTCTATTTGGTATTATATGTATAAGAAATTTTCCTAACTGTAGATGAAAATCAATAAAAAAAATCTTATCTGGCACTAGATATTAATGACTTGAATTATACAACAATTTAAAAATTCTAAAATATTGTAATTACTTTTATATTATTTTAATTATATTGTAATTCTAAAATAAGTACGGTTTTATTATTTAAGAATATGAAAACTACGAAACTATCCAACGTATTTGTTTGAACATTTGTGAAAAGTTTGCTACAACATTTATTTGGGAAAAATAATTTTTTTAAAAAATTGTTAAACATTAATTAATACGGGCTAATCGGAAATCTTTGTTTCCCGCTCATATTTTATTCATATTTCACATTTTTCTTTATCATTCAGATATATCCCTAAAAGAATTCACCTGAAACATCAAATACACCTCTGCACGATTCACTCTTGAAAATTCTGAACGTTAATATTTAAACTTAAATTGCGGTCAAGAGTGGTCAAAGGTGGCCGAGATTTTTTACACGAAGTATTTTTGTATTCCTCGATAAATAAAAAATGGGCGCAGCGCAAAGAATCTTCGAGTTAACTCATATTTCTTAACATAAAAAAGCTTTTTTGAAAAATTACTTTTACCAGATAATAATTTAAGCTATGTGTAATAAACCACAAAATTTGTAGACAACTAAGTGTTCAATTATAGGCGGAAAAATTACATAAATATCGCACTGAAAACTTATGAATCCCCAAGACAGAGAAAGAGGTTTTTTGTAATGTACTCTGTAAAATAATTTCTTTTGAAATTCTTCTTTTGAAATCGACAGAAATAATTTTTTTTATAAAATGGATATTTGGACGTTTATGTCCCACTGTCTCTCGTGTCCTCAAATTATCAAGCTTTCTTGTCAATCTCCTTACATAAAGTATATTTGTTATACTGTGGCTATATAAACCATTTTAAGATCATTGAAATCATACGTACTTGCACATCTTGTGGTTCGTCGAATCGAAGGACAGCCACATCTCGAAAGATATATCTTAATTGAGCGTAAACTACAATTAATACCAGTATCACACCAATGCTCATGTGTAATGTAAACGTAGTAAAATCGATACCCTAAATGATAAAAGACGTACATTATAAATACATTATGGAGGGATAATGCATTTTCACATGAACAAATAATGTAATATAGTGCTACGTTTTCATTGTAGCAACAACGAGCAACTTTGAAAATTGCCCACTTACACTAACTTATAGAAACAAGCAACGTAATCCGAGGAATACCTCGATCTTGTTCATGATATCAAGGCTACACATTTTAGAAGAAAATATGCTCTTTGCAGCTGCAGCAGTTGTTCTTATTAGTGAGTAAAAAAAAGAAGAAACAGAAAGTTTCTATACAAATAAGAAACTAAATACTTTGTTTTTCGTTCGACTTGTACTATTGTCGAGAATCGAATGGCAACAAACTCCTAAACCTTCGATAGGTAAATAGAATATTTTTTCCAATGTTATTAATATTAGAATTTATGTAATGTTTTCGGCACACAGGTCCGATCAATTGTTAACAACAAAGCAATTTTGCAACTTAAATAATTTTCGACGTTTCAGTCCAGGTATGGACCATTTTCAAAAGAAATATGCGTCTGTATAAAATAATGTGTACTGTAATGTATGTTAAATATAATGGGGTATACTTTATATTATATTTAACATACATTACAGTACACATTATTTTACAGACGGATATTTCTCTTGAAAATGGTCCATACCTGGACTGAAACGTCGCACAGTGGGGTATTTGCCCGAAAAACGGGAATAAAACATTGTAGCGTTATTTATGGGCTCAGGGTCATAAAAAAGTAGGTCGTTGGATTCGTCTTGACGCCAGCTATGAGATTATGAAATAAAAAATGTACTTTAACATTTAAAAAATCAAAATAATTTTTATTTTTTGTCGAAAAAGATATTCTTTTGAAATTTTAAATATATAATTTTGTACATGTTTCAATACTGTTCAACTTTTATTGGAACCATTTTGTCCTCAGATTATCCGAAACTCTTGAGAAGTCGTGATAATGGAGTGCTTCCACCGCACAGTGGGGTATTCGGCCGAAAAACGGGAATAAAATATTGTAGCGTTATTTATGGGCTTAGGATCATAAAAAAGTAGGTCGTTGGATTCGTCTTGACGCCAGCTATAACATTATGAAATAAAAAATGTATTTTAATAACGACGCTGCGACTTTCGATGCTCATTTCTACTTAAATTAGTTATAACTCTCCAATCCGGAAAAATCCGGAAGAAATTTTTGTTGGACTATGATTGCAAAGCTTTATAGAATTTAATGGTACAAGGAGTGCTCAATTCAGTTCAATAGTATACCAAAATCGTGAATAAAGTTTTGAAATCGAAAAAAAACTTACAGAATGTTGAAATATTAATAACAATACTAATTTAGATGATAACAGAATGAAATCTGTGAAGAGTTTGTACACCTATCTCAACTCTGTACATCATCGTAATCAAAGCATCGTCGTAATCATTATCACTACTTTTCAAGAGTTCGGATAATCTGACGACAAAATGGTTCCAATAAAAGTTGAACAGTATTGAAACATGTACAAAATTATATATTTAAAATTTCAAAAGAATATTTTTTTCGACAAAAAATAAAAATTATTTTGATTTTTTAAATATCAAAGTACATTTTTTATTTTATAATCTCATAGCTGGCGTCAAGACGAATCCAACGACCTACTTTTTTATGACCCTGAGCCATAAATAACGCTACAATATTTTATTCCCGTTTTTCGGGCAAATACCCCACTATGCGTCGAGAATTATTTAAGTTGCAAAATTGCTTTGTTTTTAACAATTGATCGGACCTGTGCGCCGAAAACATTACATAAATTCTATTCATTATCTACGATCGACAAAACGGAATAGTTATTAATATTGATAGGGGAGTTCCTCTAACGCCGGACAGTAGCTATATCTTTAACATTTAAAACATTACCTGATCTGGAGTATCGCGTAAGTGTAGAGGAACAAAAACAAACAATAATCATATTTTATCACGAACCTGTCGCGTGTGGACAGTCCCCACGTAAGGGACCGCATAAGTACTACAGTAAAGCCCCAATCTAAGCGCGACCGTTCCAAGCCAGTTCTCCTACCCATTCCACTGGGGGCTATTCCCCCACAGGGGCCAAGAAGCTCCAGCAGCCTCGGTCGCCGAGCGGTCTAAACATGCCGCATAATACGATACCGGGTCGGGTATATTGGTGTAAACCACTACTAATCCAATTACAAAACTTCTTTATTTTTCATTATTTTTTTATGGGACTTGCACCAACTTATTTGTGGCATTTTTCTGATTAAAATGAGTCGTTTAATAATCTCCAACGGGCTGCAGCTCCGTTAATTAAAAACGATAGTTCTGCTTTACATGTACAATAAATATGGGTTAAATTGTATCTTGTTTGGTGTCATTTTAAGTAAAAAATAAAGAAGTTTCAGTATTGCACTAATATTGTCTCACCGATATTTTTTGTTGCGCCTTCGACCGTGCGGTCCGTGTTTACATGCTGTCATTTTCTAGGATCGGCGCGGTCGACGAAGCCACAAAAAAATAGTGTCCTGTTCTGATCTATGTCACAACACAGAACCGAGAATTGACTTAGAATGGGACATTACTGTAATTCTGATTGTGTCCGGTACTAGGGGATACTTCATGATTCCTTAGTTATTTTCTAAGTATTATGGAAATGTTGATTATTTTTCACTTTATTTTGGTTTCCAATATTGTTAATCTATAAACAAAGCAGAATAAAAAACATAATATATTATATTTTTTTATTTATTTAAGAAAAACCTTAAATATCCGGCGGAAGAGGAACTTCCCCTAGAGTAAAAATAACATACGATAAGAAAATTCGTATTTTTTATTTCTGAAGGCCTTCATAAATTTTATTGTGCAGGTATAGCTATCTTTTTTATAAAATTATTACGGCGCTGTCTGGTTCTAAGAAGAAGTTGATATTGCCTTTTTGTTACTTAATGTATGTTTAAGAAATTTTTATAATTAGTAAAACATTCACAAAGACTATTTATTATATTATTATATTATACTTAGAAAATTATTTATTATATTATACTTACATTACTTATAACATCATGATTTGATGCAATAATTACATTTGGGGGATCGCCCACAGGTGTTAAAGCACCACCAATGTTAGAGAACATCACCATTGCTATTAATATTGGCACTGGATTTAATTCCATTACTTCACATAATCTGATGGTTACTGGTGTCATTAAGAGGACTGTTGTAACGTTATCTAAGAAGGATGAAAAGAACGTAGTGAAGAAACATAATGTACTCACAAGTGGCCATACTTTTCCTCCCGTTATCTAAAAAGAAAATATAATGTCACGATAATAGTAAAACAAACGAATATATTTTTGGCACTCAGAATGTTTTTTAATAAAGGGTAGCGTCTCCTCAAACGAGTGAGTGCACACACCGCTAGACCACGTATACGTATGCGAGGATTGCAAGGGTCCGGGATTTCACTTCTGATAGCGCAATAATGCAAAGACGGGATTTCTAGTCAAAATCGCTAGATGAAAGATCAATCTGGGGTGCTATTTGCCTCAAAAGTCCTACTTTTACGTTTACGACTCGTAATTCTCATTATTCGGATTCATGTCGCGGAGCCGCGATAGGCGACAGCACTGTCACCTGTCACATTGTTTCTCGCGGCTCCGCCGCGATAATTGATAGGTACGCAGCGGGCGAATGAATTCCTGGTAAACAATGTCTACAATTTTATTTTGATTACTTTCAGAAAAATTACTCACAACGAACTTATTACGTACTCTCATTACAATTTTTAATTCATACATTGCTTTTGGGTGTTCGTATATATTCATTAAAAGTGATTTATTATTAAGTTTGCACTTATCCAAATGTAGCTAAACAACTAGTAGATATCAAATATTTTACAACAGATAGGTAGATAAAGTAATACCCCTCCCCCCTTAAAATAAATTGTTGAGATCAAATATTTAATATCGACAGTTGGGTTATAACATATGACAATGAGAAAAGCTTATTCAGTATTAATTAAATACGGATAAGATTGAAAAACTACAATTATGTCACTCTCATCAATTTTCATATTTTATAATAGGTTGAATATCAAATTTTTGTTACTGTAAAATATTTTCAGTTATTAGTGAAGTAGATTGAAGCTCTTTTTGTATATTCGAATATTTACAATATAAAGTTATTAATGCTGTTAACATTTGATACATTCGAGTAAAGCAGAATAAGCGAAATTCACGGCTATATTTATTATGAATAATATAATTCTTCGCTATGAATAATATAATTATTAAATATGATTATTTGTTTTTAATTATGAGTCTTACCTTGTATGCAAAGACAGCCAACCAGTCAAATAAGCCAGTTTCAGCGATAACGGCAACAAGTACCATCATAGAAAACAATAACATTAGTGTATCAACATCTATCCACGAAATTAATTCACCCATTGTTGGTCTCTGTAACCGTAAGACGTTTCTTGTTTTTATTTTGTTATACCATATCATAAACAACATGTTATACACATATTCTCGTGTAGGGGGGTAGATGCAGATTCCATAGATACTATAGAACACCGCGTAATATGGAACCTCATAAAGCCTTGATAAAGTAGTAACACTCTCTAAAGATAATCGTATACATATATTAAGTTTCCAGAAGCAATTGATACTTATACAGATAATTAAACTCCTAAAAAACATTTTTACTTTTTATGATACACAAAATTTACTTGAAACCGGATCAATTACTTATACATCCCGTGGCAGAATGTTTCCGATAGGAGGCATTGGATTTTAGAGAAAACATTCACAATTTAGAAGTATAAAATATTACTTTACGGGGTTAAAACTGATGGGAAATGAAAAGGTGCTTATTAAGGAATGAAAAACAACAAAATAACATAAGCTTACATTTATTATGGCAAAGAAACGAGAAAATAAACAAAATGTTACACAGAAAAAAGTTACCGATTAATACAACTGCTGGAAGAAAGTTTCCGATTCGATTTACACTGTCCAACACCAAATCTGTCCTTAATTTTTTCCCTAGACGCACAGTTTTTGAGAAACATGATTTTGAAAAAGAAACATATTTTTCAACTTTAGACAAATATTGTGATGTTATTATAAAAGATATTGAATTGTTCTTTGCAGCAAAAGATTCTGCAGACTTTGCCGAATACAATGATATCCAATATTAATACATTATGAATGTTTAAACATGTTTAAATAATCGTTAAAGATGGACAATCACCACTTTCGCACCAATTTGTGCGGATATTTTTCAGTTAATCTTAAAAGATAAGGGCCCAGCGAAAAATCGAACTATATCACGCTATAGAGCAGACTTTTATCTTGAGAAACCACCCTTTGAAGTCAGCAACGTCGACGTTTTTTTGAACCAGAAAGCAAAATATCTTCGCCCGACATGAGTTGCCGCCAGATACGAAATACGGCGCGGCACCGTAAAGTAATATTTTATACTTCTAAATTGTGAATGTTTTCTCTAAAATCCGTTTCAATGCCTCCAATCGGAAACATTCTGCCACGGGGTGTACAAGGTGGTTCAGATAATTGTGCCGTTTAAATTATTTGTAAACTATTTGGTATATGGAAAATGGATGAATATAGTGCGGCATAAATAAGAATTGCCTCCATCGATTGCAAGAAATAAAAACCAAACTGGACATTATTTCTTCTTTATGATTTTAATAGAGGAGAATTCCATTTTTAAAATTTTCCAACAATTTTGCAGTCTTGTAATATGGTTTCAAGAGTAGCACATAATGCAATAATAAGATTTTTCCATTTTTCTTTTTATCGCGATATAAAAATCACCTTGAGTTTCTTTATTGCGAAGAGCAAATTTTAATCGTGTAGTTGAAGACAGAACTGAACCCTGAATAAAAAACTACAGGGGTATATGCAGAGAAAAACTAATAGTTACTGAGATGTTTTCTATAAATAATTTTTAATGCAAATAATGATGAACTTCGAACATTACACACTTTGAGCTAGGTGGCACTATAAATACGCTAATGCTGATTATGTAGACTGTCGTAGACTCCCAAGTCGACTCTCTCCGCCCCCACCCAGTGGTGAGATATTGTGCAAGATTTCTCGCGCATGCGCGGCGATTTTAGTCTCAGCAAAGTAAAATTCTCGATAAAATGGGTTTCCTTGAACACCCGTAAAATATCGGTAATTTCCCGCCAATATAATTGCCCCAGGGCTCCACTACCTCGTCAACAATTATGTTGAGATAATAGATACGTTACTGATTTGGACGCACATGTGCGAGAAATCTTGCCAATATCTCACCACTGCCCCACCACCCGACCTAACTACCAACCAACTAATTAATTATCGGCATAACCGCGAGCTTGTGCTGCCATCTAATGGCTCCGCTCGATAAGCGGAGCGCGATCGTCACTACACACAACATGGTGGCGCTAACCTGTCAAAAACATTGGAAATCGCTCAACTTTAAACACTTATAACTTTTGAACCATTGATCCTCCAGGATCGAAACTTGGATTTCTCACATCTTCTCATCCAAATCTACTGGATAACATAGGAGATAAGCAAAAATTTCTAGTTACGCAAGGAAAAGAGCTGCCTCAAGCATGTCTATCATCAGTCTGAGACCGTTCCTCAAGCGAGTCTATTCATGATGATTTGCCAGACTATACTGAACATAAATATCAACAAGAGCGGTCAGAAGGACAGCTTGTATTGACAATTATCCCTATCAAAAGTTCTACCTAAGCTAAAAAAATAGCCTTTACATACACAAAGTTTTGAAAAACATTTAACTACAAACATGAAAGATATTTTTAGCTTGTATATATAAATGTTATATATGTAATATACCTCATTTAAAGCAGCTAATATAGCGATGGACATCGTAGATGCTAGCATGGCAGCAAGGGTTCTATGTACAACCTAAAACCGTTTAAAAGCAAAAGCAACATATTAATTTAGTTAAACATTTTATTAAACATTATATTTATTTAAATTTTCAAGCAAAATATGAGTTACTTCTATATTTATGTGCATACTACATACTCAATGCTATATTCATAATTAATTTGACCAAAATAAAGTATCATGAGAAAATTCAAAATTCTTTCTCTGTACATTGTACGTAAATATGTAAGCATGTATGGATATGGCAATAAGTAATATTTCTATTATCAAGAGAATTCTAAAAAGAATATTGAGAACATTTATTATAGTAACAATAATTAACAATATTGTCCAATACCCCAAGCATTAGTTTAGCAACTAACAAGTTTAAACATTTTAATGAGCATACATTATCACTTCGTTAGGAAAAATAATAGGTTACTTATGGGCATGTGCAATAAGCTTTTGACATATCAATATTTCACACTTTTAAATTGAGTAACGGGTGCTCTAGTGTTGAACACTTACGGCTTTTTTTTAGATATTATAATATTGCACATATGATATTTGTAGGTTTTTTAAAATTAAAAATCGAAATAATCAAAACTTTAATATCTGTCAACAAAAATTTCCTTTAAACTCTAGTTTACACTGTTAAAGAAACTGTTGGAAATATCAGACACCTTCCTCAGCGTGTGGATGTGTGAGTGTGCAAGTGCGCATATGTGCGTATACGCATGCCGGGATCGGCGCACTATGGGGCAAAATCTAAGAATTCTGTGTCAAAATCTAAGAACTTTCGATAGAAATGAGATAGAGCGATGAAATTTTTTTTAAATGAAAGCTGAAACTTGGCAGAATATGAAATAATTATAGAGATTGTGGTACGAACGCTTTTTGACCTTGAAAAAATTCGTTAAACTTGCAC
>CM052246.1:1624276-1637598 GCA_028455795.1 Lasioglossum marginatum
AAAAAACGTTCGTACCATAATCTCCCTATTTTTCCCATATTCTACAAAGTTTCAGCTTCAATTTTAAAAAAATTTCATCGCTCTATCTTATTTCTATCGAAAGTTCTTTGATTTGAAACAAGTTTCGTCCGAATTGCCCACTGTGCGGCGACTCTCCGCGTCTCATTCTTTCCCATACGCTGTTCTTCCTTTCGCCCGAAACTTCCATCATCGATTGAACCACTAAATACAGTTGAAATTATATCGCGTTTGGTGCCATTTTAATAAGAAAAATGCCAGAAATATGTTGGTGAAAGTCCCATGAAAAAATATTGGAAAATAAAGATTTCTAATTGGATTAGTAGTGGTTCACACCGATATATCCGAGCCGAGGTCAATCATCGCCGCCCTGCGGCGTTGGCCGGCAGTGGAGTGGGTAGGCATCTGACTACCATCGTGTGCGCGGTCGCTGACAGAAAACGCGACTTTACTGTAGTGTCTTTGTAATATTGTCGCGGAGTGTATACATGTATGTTGTAGCTACACAACGTTCTGCTGTCTTAAATTGTAGAAGAAAAATGTGATAGGGAACTTTCTGCCAGCAGTTTATTATGCATATCATTTTACACGGATGATACTTATACAGATATAGAAGAAACAATTGCATAATCATTACTATTAAGTACGAAACATCTTTGGAATTGACAATCTGCTTTAAAAATTCATTTTTCGATAATTACTCTACTGGTAGGAAAAAGGTTTCCGAAATTCATCTTTGATGGATATGAATTGGTAAAAAACACTTATTGTAAGGTACGAAATTAAAATATCTGTTGAACAGTAGTTGTTCCGTTTTGTATTACTTTTACCAGTTGCAGTGCTTTCTTGTGGGACTTACAGATATCATTATATCGTAATGGATATCTGTACATATGGAAATTTTTGGACTAGCAAAAGATATTAAACCGCTTTTCGCAAAGTACTACTTGATTTTCCGAAAATACTAACCTTCCTTCCCCGATTTGGTGATATCTATTATATTCCCTTTGAAACGCTGCTAAACTAGGATCTAAACGTATAGCTGGTGGTAATTGGCTCCATACGCGAAGTACTTCTTCTGGAATTTGACCTAGAACTACTGAACTGGATACGGAAGACGGAGTCCCTGTGGCAAAACATAATCGTTAAGGAACAAATTACTTTGTTGTAGATCAATCAATAATAACACAGTTGAACAAATCGGAAATTTTATTTTACTTAATGTTTAATTTGAATTACTATAGCTACAATTTTTCATCATTCATGCGGTGTTATAGTTTATATTACATAATTTCATTTAATCATTTCACAAGTCGTACATGTATAAATCATTTGCTATTCTTCTTACAGAAAAAAAGTGAAGGTAAATATTATGTTTGGGGGAGGCAACTCGGATGACCTTCACCTTGACATATGTTGTGAAGGTCACCATTATGAGTAACCATGTGACATACTTCTATTTGAGTTATACCAAGTCACTCAAGAGGGTGACAACATACACTCCCGCTCATAAGTCTTAGGACACCTCTGATTTTTAGTAAAACTCTGGTATTTCGTATAGATTATGAACCTTTAACTGTAATGTTTAATTGGACCAAATTTTACATTTATGCACGATAATGATCCCAAACACACTATTAAAAACTATTTGGATCAACTTCAATGTAATAATCCATTAAAAATTATGAAATGGCCATGCCAATCACCAGATTTAACACCCCATAGAAAAGTTATGGGATGAACTGGATAGACAGATACGAAACTTTTGCCCTCCTCCGAAAACACATTTATGGAATATTTTGGAACGAGAATGGAATAATATAACAACAGAAAGTATGAAAAAATTGATCACGCGGATGCCAAGAATAGTGGAGACACATCAGAGTTATGTTGAATTACAATTGAATTACTTCACGAATTATAATTACAAAATAATTCAATTACATTGTATTCAATCATTACTTAATTCAAAATTCAGTCGCTTCATTCAATTAAATTATGAGGAAATTTGCAATTCTGGTTTCTTATTCAATTAAATTACAATGTAATTCGTTTTTACAATTGAAATACAATTACGAAGAACAGTGTAATTATGAATTATAAATAAGAAGAATAAGTGGTGGAAAAAGAAAAAAATTAGTATCAGCGATGAACAGGGTATTATTCATAAATTCCTATTGTGTGATAAAAATTAAACTTGTTTATTACGTTCGTTTTAAAAAAGGACAAAATTACTACAGAAAAAGTAACATTTAATAGGAAAGATCTCAAACAAGAACAACTTTCAAACAATTGTCAGCAAGTTTTAAATTAGTTTTAATAAACACTCATTGTTCAAACATCTTGTCACTAAGATTGCTGCATTTTGGAAGATTGCATAAGAAAACATCCCCATAAACATAAACATAAAATTGAATTGTCTGTGAATGGGAAACGGAAGATACGTGGATAAAAATGAAAGATATTTTTCACATAAAGCGAGTAATGTACACATTCAGTAATTTACATTATATTGTATTTCAATTATATTGGCAATTAAATTAAGTGAAAGGTTCGAAATCTATGTAATGCGATTACAATGCAATTCAAATACTGTGCATATAAAATACAATGTCATTAATTTATGTAATTCAATTGCAATATATTTAAATAACCTTCACCCATATAACAAATGTCTGCATCACAATATTTCTCTTCCTACAGGGTGTTCGACAACAGGTGGGAGAAAATTTAAGGGGTGGTTAAAAATAGCTACCCGTCGGAGATCAACTCAACCCAATCCCCCAGAAGCTGTTGCGTCGATAGAGGATTTACTGTATCGGCATAATAATTATAGATATTTTACATACCTGGTGTTCGACTGCACCGAGATCCTTTCCTGAGAAATATCGGTGTAAGTAATCCAGTCTCTTCGTCGCTAGTCTCGCTTTGAGACATTGTAGTGTTGTGCGTTCCTAATTATTTATGAATTTTTTATTAATTAGGTAACTTATAAAAATATAAAATATAAATATAAAAAATACCTTGTTCTAAATATAAAAAATAGCACTTTCTCGAAGGAGGTGTTTCCTAAGGTCATTTGAAGTAACTTTTTCCTTTGCAAAAATGTTCTCCGCGGCTTTGTTCAAAGAATTATTAAAGAAAAACACGGACCAATCAGAGCGCGATTACAGCGGACGGATTCCGGCTCTGCCAATATCAACGTCACGTTTAGTGGGAACCGCGCTCTGATTGGTTCGTGTTTTTCGTTAATAACACCTGAACAAAGCCGCGGAGATCATTTTCGCAAAAGAAAAAGTTATTTCAATGACCTCGGCTTTCAATCAAGTGCAACATTTTTGGGATACCCTGTGTAATTAATATTATTAGGTTGTCCGAAAAGTTTGTTCCCGAATTGTATATGTTCAAAACTGTCAGTTAACACAAGTATTGTGTTGGAAAGAAGGTTCGTAGCGTTTTCAAATTAAGAATCGAAGATAAAATTAAGGTATTTATTCATATGTTTATTCAAAAACACGAGAAGATGACGAAACGTAATAGAACAGAATGGAAAATATATTATTGAATAAATCTATGAGTAAATATTTGAAGTTTAGCTTACAATTTTAACTTACAAACGCTACTAACTTCCGTTTCAACCCAATACATACAAACAACACGACCATCTGTTCCTTAATATTTTATTCTTTCCCAAGCTTTCTTCTACTTAACTATGAAATTTGCTTTCTCAAAAAAGCCCTTTGAATTTGCGCTGTGCACATTGATCGAACTGAAACGAACTTTTTGAACAATCTAATATGAACTTCTATACAATATAAATGTGTTTCATTTTACAGCTGCGACACTTTATCTTTGGCTTTTTATCATTCTGAACAGTGAAATAAGTAAAGTGATCAGTAATTTATGAGCGCATACAATGTAGTTTACACATATTAATGAAATGAAATATTAATTACAGCGCAGAAGCTGACCAAAATTATCCAAATACTATGATTTATACACCGTGTGTATAATTGGTTGAAATGGCAAGCAAACTAAGAAGAGCTCTTATAACAATTATAACATAGAAGATTTAAAACAAGCTCTAGAGGATATAAATTATAATAAATTATCTGAGCTTGCTGTCAGTAAAAAATACGGTAATTATTTACAAAGTGGCACTCCTCTCCGATTTTGATGAAATTTAAATATAGTGGTCTATCTTATGATTGTGTTGCTTTATCAAATCCCGATAGTTACCTCTTCTCTTTCTAGCAAGAAGATTTATTGTTCATCCAACAAGTGATCAAATATTTATGAGCAGTGATACAAATAGCAAGTATACGACTTGTAATACTTATTATAACCATAAATTATTGCTATTTGTCAGAGTCTAATTATTTTTAGTAATATCTGTTGCTAAAATTACATCGGTTGCCACCGCTGTACTTTTTACATAATAGATGTTAGAGAATAAATCCGTAGAGATATAGATTATTATGATTTCAAAATGTCGTACGTTGTCCTTGACAACCGTTACAGTAAGCTTTTCAAAATATTTCCAACTATGTATATTGTATATGTTTACGTATGAGTATATAGGCATGCCTAAATCATGTAGAATGAATTAAATATAGAAGAGTCGAATATTCTTCGTAGGAATTTAATTTACTTTAAAAACATTTACAATTTATAATATTCCCAATATTAAATTTAAAGTTTCATCTTTACTATAACTAAAGCATCATAGTAACGATATATTAAATAACGATAATGAAGTTTCGAACTTGTATGTAGGTTGTTAATAATTAAAAATCTCTTTGATTTGTTTATAATAACTAGACAGCGGATCTTTATGCAAAATAAACATTTTCTACCCGAATTGCAACAAACTGGAGTGAAATAGAAATTTATTTACTCTCCTAATATGGTTAATAGGTCTAAAATAATGTAACAGTATTTCTAACTTTTTCTAATGTTTTTACTGTTTTAAATTACACCTACTCATTCTTATTATAAACGCATAAATTCCGCTGTCTAATAATAACACCAATAAATCAGACTAGAAAGAGAAGAGACAGTGAAGAAAGCGTCCAAAAACCAGAGAATAGATACCTGCATTATTTCTACTGGATATTGATTGTTAATAATTTCGAAACAAACTTTATTCGAATGGATTTACACTTATTTAAACTCACTGTCTCAAATATTGCCTCGTATATTAATTCCTTAAAATATTCATCGTATGTAATTAATAGATTGCGGATGTTTATGTAAAATAAAAAATGTCTGCATCGATTCCAAGACATAGAAGATGAATAAAAATTTCTTTGTTCTTTTAATTATTTTATTAAACTGGAATTAATACGTTGATGTTCTTCAATTTTTAAAATATGTCTACTGCTTTAAATTGTAGATACCAATTTTTATTATAAATGCATAAAATCCGCAGTCTAGTAATGAAACATTCTGTATAATTAATGTATGCAGTAATTATGCATATAATTTTTAATTACTTGGATGGTTTCCTAATTTAATATACATGTAATATATACTTATTTTCATTAATATGTATTTTTCAAAGACTGTTTTGTACGAATTAAAACTTAATCACTTGACATTGATCAACGTGTGAAATTAATGTAGTATTACTTACCAGAAAGTAGAGGAATACGAATGCTTCAAAGTGAATAATTCCGGGTGACACTGTTGCACTACAATTGATGAAGTTTTATAAAAATTTGAACACGGGAACCAATCTATTTAAATGTAACCTGGAAGAGCGAGGACATAAGACTGCGTTGATTTGATTTCTCTTCTAATGGTGTCAATATTTAGCATGTGTTTACTTGTACGACCCAGTTGGTCGTAATATTCGCATTTAACAGGGCCTAGCTTTCGTATTAAATACAGTTAAAATTTCAAACACATGAAGATTGTAGAGTATTGAGTATCATACTTTTCATTTCGAAATAATTTACGAATTTTTATAGTTTAGATTTCTATCAAATATTGTATTCACACAGATTGATTTTATTTGTATTTGAAAATAATTTAAATTGTAAATTTTAAACATTTTGTTTAACCTTATCCTTAATATATATTCAATTATAAATATTAGACAGCGGATTTTATCCATTCATGACAAAAATGAGTAGGTGAATGTGATGAAAAAATGTGTCAAACGAAGGTTGTTTTGTTAGACGAAATAAATATAATTCTGAAGAAAAATTTTTTTTTTAAATCCAATTCTCGAAATTTGAAAGTTGTGGAAACTTTTTTTACGATGATCTCGTACTTTATTTGCATATAGTTATAGAGAATGGAAAGACAAATTCAACGATATATAGAAATGTCTATTTACGATGTACTATAATGGAGAAACTCAATTTTCAAAAATAAACAATTTTCAAGCGCTCTGGGGCACGGGTTCCCATTGTCCGATCGAGCTGAAATTTTGCACATATCATTTTTTCACCAAGTGTTATATTTTAGGACCAACAAAATACGAAAGTTGAAAAATAAGAACCACCCTAGTATTGCATGCATCTGTCACTTGATACGTGACTGTCGCGCGCCTATATGACGTACGCAACGTACACTTTTGTTAGACGTGTTGCCGCATTTTAGGCGGATTTTTAATTGTTAATAATTAAATAACGAAGCCGAAATCGCAATTTTTTTATTCTTCATTTTCGTCTTATATTACCGTCGAGACCCATCCCTTAAATTTTCTCCCACCTGTTGTCGAACACCCTGTACTGTAAGCTGTAAGCCGACAGTCCACCGCCGTATATATTGTTCATGTTGCGCCACCCGGTATATATTCATATGTTCATGTTGTTGACAAGCAATTCATTGCCAACGACAAGCGAATGGGACTAGAGCAAAGGACGAGCAATCTCGTCAGGTCCGACGCCGGAAAAGGACGTCCTGGGGCGCAGTAATTCCTGATAAGCACCTTATCTCCAACCCTATATTTATTCGGAGCCTTATGTCTTTCATCGAAAGTGCGTTTCTGCGACTCCTGATTTTTCCGAATCTGTTCTTTAGCTTCTTTTCGGACACTGTTCACCCGGAAGCTATTCACCCTTATTGGCATCTTGCATTTTCCCTCCGCTTCAATACCGGCCATCCCTTACAATACTATATCTGCGTATAGCATCTGATTTTTATTTTCCATAAAAGATACAAACTTTCAGTGGCGGACAAAAGAAAGTTTAAAATTGGAATTTCTATATATGAGTACTAGTAACTTTAGCATTAGATGATTTTTCAAATATTGATAACATTCACGTAATCTAAGGCATCTTCGCCACACTATACGACATCAAACTATTTTTATTTATTCGTTACGTTTTTGCGTTAACGGTCCATGCACATTTGAAAGTTTAAATTCTTTGCATTGTATTATTTAATTATAATATGCTATCAATTTTCTATCGTCTTTTGTAGTTTTTTCGTATCCATTACTTATAAGATGTAGATATTTATAAGAAATTTATTGCTGTTTTAAAATAATAATAAATTGTAAAGTTGTGGTGGTTATCACAGTATACACATTATTATTTAGTAGATGTGTACGAGATCCCAGGAATTCCCGAATCCCGATGCTCGGGACGGGATGGGAAAACTCGTATCATCTCGTTTCCCGAGAATATTCGGGATTCCCGGGGGTGTTCGGGTTTCCCGTGAATTTTTTCGCGATTTCTGATACTGTACGGAATACGGTTTTCGGGAAACCTGAAAAAATTCACGGGAATCCCGAACATTTTCAAGATCCCATCCCGATCCCGAACATCGTTCCCGTTCCCGTCCCGTCCCGGTCTCGCACATCTCTACTATTTAGACTTTCTTTTGTCCGCCACCGTATATCCATTCGATCGATCATTTTATTTCAAATATATGACTGATATTTTTAAAAACGATACTTAAATTAATCGACAAAAATAAGCTATGCTTATTAGCAGCTTTAAAAAATGAAAGAAAAATAGCTATATTGAATACGATTCCTAAGTACTGAATTACAACCATCTTCACCGAAGTTGTTTTCTTTGTTCTTGACTTTTTCCTACGTAAAAGGAAATATATTACTATGCAATTGTGTAATGTGAACATTTTGAAATGATGTACAAAGTATGTGCACTATTACCAACACCATAAGTCATAAAATAATGTGATAGTCTTTCACTAATTATTAACACAATGATAATACATAATAGTATACATAACACAAATAATCGTATTTAAGTTTCCACTATATTCTCTCATTTATAGAATAAACAAACTTCACTATGAGAAATACTAATACAAGTCAGTAAAATATATTGTTATTTGTGTACAGGGTGTCCGATTTTAAATTACCACAAAATGTTTTAGATAGAAGTTTTATGGTTTCGTGGGAAACAGGTTATGCTGTCGTTTATACGACCTTGAGATAATCCTGAAAAAACTTATGAAATTACGGAAACATTTTTCAATCCATTACCGGAAATGCTTAAAAAATTGTGTAAATACTTAACAGGTACACCCTGTATACAGACCGAAGTTCTCTCTGCAGGGAATTTTGCAGAGAACTAAAATCTGACTAGATTTTGGGTCGAAACATGGGTTTGCGGGCTGTCGTTTTTTATCCTTATTTGAGCAGATTTTGGGCTGGGTGAGGGCTCATTCTAAAGAGGAAGGTTAAATACACCGTGCTCTGCTCATGATTTAACGAGATTATGTTTATATCTAATAATATGAGTGTCCAAAGTAGAGAAAGATTCGAGAAAACACCCTCAGAATCCAATGTAATTTTCTGTCTCTAAAAGACGTTTTTGACTAATACGATGGGACACAGCACGCCGCGATGAACCTTCCTCTACCAAATGAACCTTTGTACGACTCAAAATATACTCGTATAAGTATAAATAACGGAAGTCCGCAAACCCATGTTTCGACCCAAAATCTAGTCAGATTCTAGTTCCTTGCATAATTCCCTGCAGTTCCCTATAGTTCCCTGCAGTGCCGCGACTTCCATCTTAATTTAAGGGACAATGGTACCCACGTGACATAACTAGAAATAAACTAGAATCTAACTAGATTTTGGGTCGAAAAGTGGGTTTGCGGGATGTCGTTATTTGTCCTTATACGAGCATATTTTGAGCTGCACAAAGGTTCATTTGATAGAGGAAGGTTAGGCGCAGTGCGCTCTGCCCCATCATGTAAGTCAAAAAAGTCTTTTAGAGACAGAAAAATACATTGGAATCTGCAGGTGTTGTTTCTCGATTTTTGCTCTACTTTGGACTTATTTTTCTGTCT
Source organism: Lasioglossum marginatum (assembly GCA_028455795.1). Classification (NCBI taxonomy): domain Eukaryota; kingdom Metazoa; phylum Arthropoda; class Insecta; order Hymenoptera; family Halictidae; genus Lasioglossum; species Lasioglossum marginatum. The sequence continues at coordinate 1,633,577 of CM052246.1, forward strand.
CTAAAAAACTTTTTTGATGGGGCAGAGCGCACTGCGCCTAACCTTCCTCTATCAAATGAACCTTTGTGCAGCTCAAAATTTGCTCGTATAAGGACAAATAACGACATCCCGCAAACCCATGTTTCGATCCAAAATCTAGTTAGATTCTAGTTCCTTTCTAGTTATGTCACGTGGGTACCATTGCCCCTTAAGCACATAACTAGAAAGAAACTAGAATCTAACTAGATTTTGGGTAGAAACATGAATTTACGGGATGTCGTTGTTTGTCCTTATTTGAGCAAATTTTGAACTGCACAAAGGTTCATTAGATAGAGGAAGGTTCAACGCAACGCGCTGTGTCCCATCATATCGGTCAAAAAAGTCTTTTCGAGACAGAAAAATACATTGGAATCTGCGGGTGTTAGTTCTCGATTTTTGCTCTACTTTGAACTTATTTTTCTGTCTCTAAAAGACTTTTTTTACCGATATGATGGGGCACAGCGCGCTGCGTTGAACCTTCCTCTATCTAATGAACCTTTGTGCAGTTCATGCTCAAATAAGGACAAACAACGACATTCCGTAAACTCATGTTTCGACCCAAAATCTAGTTAGATTCTAGTTCCTTTCTAGTTATGTCACGGGAGTACCATTCCCCCTTAAAATACTTACGTAATCAGGAACGTTTCTTGAGCGGTAAGAGCCTGAGGTCTAATTCTTGACAAAACAGAAAAGGCAGTGATTTCACCGACTTCAATGCAACCATCTACTGTTCCTGGCCAATTAGCAGCATCTTCACTCGAAGCAAAGAAAACTCTGAACAAAAAATTTCAATTTTGTCTACACTACAGGCTAATAGGACGGTGAGAAGTGCTCGTTTCGGTAGATTTTCGTGAGCTAAGCTCCCTTTCCCCACCCGCGCGTCTCGTTTCCCGTAGCGAACCTAATTCTCGAGCCACCTCAGGCCCGCACCATATAAACTGCACGTGGTGCATTAGCGAAACCCGTATTAATACGAACAGCGACGTTCGAACATAATACGAACAGCCTTCCATTCGATATTTCAGATTTACCACACACGTCTAAACATACACGAAAATGTTTTCCCATATCTGAATAAAATTTTGGCGATGAAATTAAGAACTATTTTCTAAATTTATTCCTCTCTCTCGCGTCTCTCTTCCGAATTTAGTTTTCAAATTTATTTTCTATAGGGTAAACTGTACAATGATTGGCACCATAAGCCAAAATCGTAGTAAAAATTTTTTTATCTTTTTTTGAAATGTTTAAACGAGCTTAACTTGATATTATTGTAAACTAATAGAGATTTTTCAGCAAAATCAAACAGTTTTACGAGTCATAAATCTTTTATTATAAAATATATTCAGTGAATAACAATCGTAAGGCAAATAGTACAGTTATTGGCATATTTGGTATAGTTATTGCCACAACATGTATCAGTTATTGGCACTGAAGAACTGAATAGGAATTATTAACTTAATAAAGAAAAATAATGAAAATAGTTTGTGCTGCATGTACTAATATCATCAGCTTAATACCCAGATAGCACAGGACGTCCTAAAGACGTCCATTTTACGTCAATTTTACGTCCATTTTAGGTCTGAACGTCCTACGTCCTAAAAGGACGTCTTAAAGACGTCTTGAAGATGTTTTTTCGGGACGTTGGATTAATGTCTGAGATCAGACGTTTTAAAGACGTCTTTTTCGGGGCGTTTATGAGACGTTTTATTTTAGACGTCTTAAAGGCGTCTTAAAGATGTCTTTTCCGGGACGTTGGTTTAACGTCTGAAATAAGACGTTTTAAAAATGTCTTTTTCGGGACATCGGTTTAACGTCTGAAATAAGATGTTTTAAGAACATATTTATCGGGTCGTCGGTTTAACGTCTGAAATAAGACATTTTGAAAACATCTTTTTCAGGACGTCGGATTAACGTCTGAAATAAGACATTTTAAAGACATCTTTTTCGGAATGCTAGTTTAACGTTTGAAATAAGACGTTTTAAAGACGTTTTATTTGGGGCGTTTTTAAGACGTTTTATTTCTCTGTAGGACGTTCATAAAAAGTGTTACAGGTCCAAAAATGTTAATTAAAAAAAAAGTATATATATATATATATATATATATATGATTGGTCATGTGAAAATAAGAGACTGGAAGGGTCCCAGTCCCTTTTCGCATGACAAATCATATATGATATAATAAAGTTTAATTGTAGGAAATATATACAGGGTGAACACTATGAAGCGTTACAGACGAATATCTCCAAAAATATTGATTATACGAAAAAATGATTCAGATGAAAGTTGTTCAGTACCGAGGGGAATATCATGTGATGAGACTTTTATTTTTCCCGGTGGACACTCCAAGGTGAGGTGAAAGTCTACTTTCTTCTTTTAAATGGATCGTTTATTGTCCCCAGTTTAACGAGTAAGTAGGTTCAATGCCGTCCAACGATTTATTAAACATTTTCACCTCGCTGGGGCCCCAAATGAGAACCAAGGTAGGCATCTGTCACTTGATACGTGACTGTCGCGCGCCTGTCTGACGTACGCAATGTACACCTCTGTCAGGAGTGTTGCCGCACTTTAGGCGAATTTTTAATTGTTAATAACTAAATAACGAAGTCGAAAGCGCAATTTTTTTATTCTTCATTTTCATCTTATATTATCGTCGAGAACCACCTCTTAAATTTTCTCCCACCTGTTGTCGAACATCCTGTATAAAGCGATAAAGTATACTTACTCGTAACGAAAATTTTAACAAAACACTATTTACACTGCACTGTGGTCATCCGTCGGTGTTACTGGATGTCCTCCTGCGTTACTAACAGTCATATGGGGAACTCTGTTATGAAAACTTACAACGTTGCTTTGAAATATAAATAAGAAGCAATATAAAATGATCTTCGATATAATTTATATCATTTTGATATAAAATGATACCAGGAATTCTTAATATTTGCCGTTTCAATCAAAAGTGCCAATATATAATACTGCAGTGCCAGCTATCGTACAGTTAACCCTATTTATTTTCTGAAATTATCATGCGACATACATACTGGAATAGGCCTACAGGGGATACCATTGACAAGAAAAAGTCTAACGCTGGTCAACGGTTGCCACAGTAGTTCAGAATCGCCAGAACGTGGCCAAAAATCGAAGACATACTCCAATTTTGTTGAAAATCGGTATTCCGTAAGTTTAAAAAATCGATCATCAATGCCTAATAGATATTATAATGAAGATAACTGTAAAATTTTAATGTAATTGCTAAGGTAGAATTCGAGATATCTTGTACACTGTTTTGAAGAACGCAACTCTGAGAAAAACGCGTTTAAAGTTTACGAATGTAATTTTTCTATGAAAAAAAATTTTCGATCTTTTGAAAATATTACTGTGTCCTAACTCCTTAAATCGGTTTCATAAAATGTTTAATTTCTAATTTTATTAAATAATGTTTAAGCTTGAATGTGTTTATACCTTCCGTTCTGAACACCTGCATAGTGGACATGATTTGCGAGAGAAGTAGGTTTCAAAAAACTCATAGGACTGCTAATCATTGCGTGTTCGTGTGATAAGACTGGATTCCATAATTTGTACTGAAGGTATCGTTGATCTTCGTTAGTACCAAAGCATAAATTCAACGTATCAAATAATCCTTTACTGTGAGTTTGCGCAGAATTAAATTGAGCGAGAAGTCCAGAGAGTACGAATGTTTTAGTATCTCTATATGTTGTATTGTAAGCCATATTTAGTTCTGAATTAGTATCCCATGTGGTTATAATATCTTTCGCATAGCGATCGTTGAGCCACGGTGACGAGTTATAAATAATTTTGAAAAATGCGTTTTCACCCGGAGCGTACAGATTTCGTATATCTAACGAATATTCTGGCGGTGATTCTATCACAATTTCTTCAATTGGTGGTGGTAATGCCACAACTACAAATTCACACCTACAAAAGACGTGAATGTATTAAAAGAGTTATTAAAATATTTTTTATGCTGCTTATATAATTTGTTTATG
>CM052246.1:1650997-1696706 GCA_028455795.1 Lasioglossum marginatum
TGCAATCTGTACCACTTTTGATCGTTCATAATTCGTAAACCAATTAACCAATTTCAATGAATTAACCAATTTCAAAGACATCTTTTCAATTTTCGTTATTAGCCCAGCTATAAAAGTTGTAGAAATCAATTTTTATTATTGTTTATCCCAATTCCAACCAAATGCATTTTTTTCAACTTATTTATTATTTATTCTTCTAGCCTACCAGAGAAATTGAAGTCGTTTGAATAAAAATGTTATTCTAATTTAAAATGTGTGTGATCAGTTAAGCTCCTAACTGTACTCGTATATTCCCAGCGCGAAACTCTCAAAACCCTGAGCTACACATTCAAATCACCGACATCCCGACCGGGATCCCTGCCATACCGACCATACTCCGAAGTGCAACGCGGGACAATGTGTTTGTTGACTTGCGTCGAAACACCCCTGCTCCATTGTTAAATTGAACAATCGTAGGGGACAATGAATATGTGTAGATTATCCCGAATAATTCGTAGTCTGTTATAGCTAATGGAGAAAGTAAACGGTTCAGTTTCGATTGTAAAATAAACTGCAGACTCTTGTGCATATTGACGCCCGCCGTCTTCCAGGAGTATTTGACAATCTCAGCTCCCCAAAGGAAATATTTGCAAGCAGCCACTGTCACTATTATTACATACCTTAAATAGAACTTTATTAATGGTGCTTCATATATACAGCCTCCGCTCTCCGCTTGTTTCCTCGATGCAAATGTTTTTCCTCCTTTCTAAAATCGTATTCTTCTGAAAAAATAACCGGTTCGAGAGATTTTTATTGTGACTGCGTTGGCTATATTAACCCTGTGGCGGTAACGTTATGCTTCAGAGATACAGTGAATTCTTTTAGAATCTGTGCTACAGTAAAAATTTATTACTCTACATAGAAACTAATTGTTTTATTTCATCACCTCTTCCTCTAGGATTTTCAATCATTGTACCGCACCAAAAGGAAACTTCGAAATCTTCATTCACATTTTAACCTCGAAACGAAATTGAAAATAGTTTCTGGAAAATTTTGTCGTTTACTGGATAGATCAGGGTTGAATATTTAGCATATACCACGTGTATCCAAATTGGTCGTAACGAGAGGGTTAAATACAGCTTGAAATCTTGGACTGGAGTCAGGGGGTTGAAGTTAGGACAGAGCATCAATGAATCATCAATACGCGGGCCCGTGGTAGCTGTGAAACGGGGAAAACGCGATCGGAAAGTTAATGAAAGGACGGAGAGAGTGTCCTGTCGAGCGGTGAGCTTTGTTTAACGAGTAACGAGACCGGTTGGAGCGGGGAATGGGGCGGCGTGGCGTAGGTGAGACACAGAAAGAGCAGACGTGCCCCTCCGCGTCGACGTCGTCGTCGACGTCGTCGCCGTGATTTACACGGACGCCTCAGGCCGTTTTCGCCGATGGTTTTCAGCGTTCCTCTCTTTTTACGGGTTCCGAGTTCTCTCAGCGTACACATGCATAAGCGCTCGCGCACGACTACCAACTGTCCAGAGCATAGGGGACGGGGGCGCGTCGAAATCCGGGAATTGGTTGCTCGCGTCCGTGTGTCATTACTTTGTTTATGAGGACGGGAATGCGGCGAGACAGCAAAAGAAAAGTGTCCACGCGGCAATGTTTCCCGGTCAAGCGAAGCGCTGCGCCGCGTTTTAGAATTTTTCTCGGTGCGGGACGAGTTTTATGCGACCGGCTGATCCACTTTGCCGCACGGCAACCAATCGTCCCGCCGCTTTGGCAAAATACCAATGCGATGCGACGTACCCGACCGACGCGTTCCCCGACTTTTACCCGCTTTTTCCCTCTACCTATCTTTTTCGATACCTCTCACCTCCTCACCCGTGTACCCTTTCTCTGTTTTTCTTTCCGACGCGCGGATGTATCGCGTCCTCGAGAAAGGACATCGACAAACGAGTGCTGACCGCTTCACGAGGAACCGTTAAAGGTATAAATTATTATTCAAAATAAAAAGCTGTTGAAAACAACTCACAGTTTAATTGACCTTAAAACATGGCGTATCTGAACGTGTATGTCAACTATAATAACTCTGAACTTTTGATTATAAGACGTCCAATGAGTACGGTTTAAGGAAACTAGTAGATATGAGTGCCTATTAAATGTTCTAAAAGGGCAATCGAAACGACTAATTGCTCCAAGAAACTCCATTAATGGCTCAAAATGATTTTAACACGATGATAACAGTACCGTTTCGTTCACGGACTATATAGAGAAACGATTAGACCTATCACTTCAAGTTACTGAAAAAGACAGTCAAAATAGCCATTTCGATATAAATGGAACCGTAGTTTGAAATAGAATCAAAACATGGTCACTGTCAAATTGTATTTGCATGTCGCTGATCATGTTTGGAATAGACACACTCGGTGGTTAAATATAATTACGCGTATAATTATCGACCGTTTCAAAATATCACTTCGCTGTACATTCAGATTGGCACTTAGCATCGTTTTATCAATAAATCTGTCCCGAAATCAAATGTACAGCTGAAATTAATCAACTCAATACATTAACTTCTACTACATCAACCTACAATTCATTTATCTTCCAATTACTCTACAATTCTACACACATGTATATACATAGAGCAAAATTAAAAAGGTGTCTTCTATTATGATTGCGGATTAGATGCATTTATAAGAAAATTATAAAACAGTGACGACATCAGAGGAATTTCAAAACACAGTTATATTGTTGTGGACTTATTAAAATTATTAAGAGAAGGAAGAAAAACTTTTATTTGACATTATTATTTTCCATAAAAACCTGCTGACTTGTAACGAGACTGTTCATTAAAATGTTTCTGCAAGAATAAATTAAATGAAAGAGATTTTGTCAGAAATATGCATATGATTAAACGATTTCAAAAATACTGGGTGCATAAAGTATTTGGACACCAAACCGACTTTCGAAAAATTGTCCACTTCTAAACCATATAATATATGTATAATATATAATATTAACCACGAAAATTTATGTGTCAACAATTATCGTATACTCTGAATATACTTAACACTAGGTTTACGGGACCCGTCATGATGACGGGTTTTAATATTCTTAATTTGCAATTATGATGCTTTCCTGAGGAATTATTTACCAAATTTATTTCTTTGGGTATATATTATTGGAAAAATGGCCAAGAATTCGGACAGACACATTCTTGTTATGTTTATAAAATAATGTGAAATAGTTATTTCTAGAGCTCCGTAAACCTAGTGTTAACCGCAAAATGTAGTTTATGGCAGTTAACTTCAAATTGTACACGTTACTACAGTCACCAAAAAATAATTGACAAATGGACTTAGGCCACTACCAAAATAAACAGCTCAAATGGTTCGGGCGTAGAGATTAAATTTGCATGTTACAGGACAGGGTGTTACACAAACCTGGCAACGTTACTTCAGTTTTCGACATCTCACGTTGGAAAGAAGCAGCATCAGAGAGGATTGCGGGCATCGGAAAAACTGCGACGCACGGTTTGCGAGGTTGGCTGGCAATGCCAATACCGTTGAAAGTGGCAGAATTTAATTTAAAAAATAGTTCGGTTCGCGGCGTCACCCTACGAGAGAGGCGGACAATTTTTTATATTTTTAATTTTCATCGGAAGCGTCGTTTCTATCTATCACTGACACGCTGTACCCTTTCTCCCGCCGCTGCCCCCGCCCCCCACCCCTTTGCCGACATCCCCGCCACCTTTCGAAAACGAACGAAAAAAAAAAAAGGGAACACACATCGGTGCCACGCTGTCGATGTATGATCTGCAAGCTGATATACGGCGGTAACGTGAGCAAAAATGCGAGGCCGATTGAATTACATTGAGTTACGTGTCGTTTACGCGACGCGCCTGCTGCCAGAGAGAAACACCAGCGGATTTATCGTATGGGCTTTTGGTTACGTTTGATTTTGAAAAATCGTCGCCGCGCGAAATTACGATCCCACCCACGCTCCGCGGATTTTGGCACGTGCGCGTCCGACATATTTATTCGGACCACGTGCTCTCTCAGGGAACACATTTCCGGCACTGCGAATCCAGCCCACCCCTCTCCCCTCCATCCTCTCACTCCCTTTTTCTCCATTCGATCGCGATCTGTTAGCCCTGCGAACTACTGGTCTCTGTTTCTTTTATTTGTTTTTTAAACTCACTGTATCTCTGCCTGCAACCTGACTTAGTCACTTTAAAAATCCCGTTTGGGGAACGCAGTTCCCAATGGGCAAATTTTATTTCAAATAATAAATAAACGTGTTATTGTAATTGCAGATAATAACTAAACTTTTTATTGAAATAAAAGTAATTCAAATAATTCCAAGAATGATCTATTTATTATTTCTTATTTGCAAACAAAAGATTATTTATTATTTGGATCGAGGTGGGAATCAAATAAATAGTTTTTGGTCTTCTCTTATTTCTTGTATTTTTGTATACAATGAACACGTGCGCGTTTTTTGTCTGCTATAGCAACCTTTTCAGGTATACCGCCGGTGATCGGGCCCGTCCGGAGGGCCTAGCTGCCCATAAAAAAATACAATTTAATTTATTATTTGACAATGCAGATAATAATTGAAATTGTATTTGTAAATAACAATTAACTTTATCATTTTAAATAATTCATTCAGACTTGCTCAAATAATAAGTAGTTATTTTTGCTTTTTATTTGAATATCCAAATAGCAAATAACTTGTTATTTAAATTTTTATTTAAATAATTATTTATTTAAATATTGCCCAACACTGGGGGAACTGTGTTAGGGTATGGTGATCTCAGGAGATCGATATGATTGACAACAGGACATTCTTGTCCTGTTTACTGCAAGTCTCGTAATAAACGTATTCTGCTCTCATACTTTAAATCTTATACGTTTTCACTGTCTGTGATCTTGAATGACCTTGAATAAATACAATCACTGAATTCGCAATGAAAGGGACTACCATTGTAATTGTTTAAAAAATATGATTCCATTTAAAAAAAATGAAGGTGACCTTGATATCTCTAAAAAAGATGACATGAAATAAAGATTGTTTGGTATAATGTGAACTTTGTCCTCAAGACATTTAATGTACCTTTGAAAACAACAAAGATATATCAGGTGCAAACGTTAGGTGACACCCTGTATATTTCACTTGAAAAAGTTCGAGATTTTAAAAATCTTCAGCTAATTTTATTCCGTCTTTCGAGATGCTGTCTGTTACGAGACATAATGTTTTAATTCCCTAATTTTTTCGTTTTCTCTGGTTTCACTTCCGAAGATCGTTAGAATCATTCTATTTTGGAAACTTTGAATGAATTAAAAAAGCATCATTCCTCAAAAAATATTAAAGGAGGAACTTGCAGGAACGTCTGCCGGTCTAACCGTAGATCTAATTGTCTGAATGCAATAGAAGCTCGAGACGTATATGTATTCTTAGATGAGCGTTTGCATATCCACGTAGGCAAACACTCTAATTATGATTGACAGTCGGCGTAAAAATACACGTGCAGGAAGACGAGTTTTTCGTGAATCATAGATCATTGCGCCGACTATGGTAAGACATTACATTGTCATACACATCCTCTTCTTGTCGAGGAGAATCCGAAAGTACCAAATTACTTTAAAACTCCAATACTGTTCCAGCCAATTTCACTTCGAAAAAATGCCAGTTTTATTTAATCACATTCGCTGTTGTAGGAATGTATAAATTACTTTAATATAGACAATTCATGTTAGTTAATTCTGTGCTCATATAATTAAGTCGACTTGCTAACAAGTTTCTCTGATAAATGTCAACTTTAATTACACTAACTGTACTAAACTACAGGGGTTAATAAACTTTTCTATTAATTTATACGAGGAACTTTTTGATAGAGAATTTTTTTTAATATTTGTTGAACACAAGCTGAACAGTTTTAGGTGTTTTATTTGCGAACATATTATAAAATAGTATTACTATTGAATAAACTACAGAATAAACTTATAATTTTTTTTAAATATTATATAAACAGTTTTACGTGTTTTATTCTCGAACATATTATGAGATAATATAATGATTGAATAAATTACAGAATAAACTTACAATTTTTTTTAAATATTATATAAACAGTTTTACGTGTTTTATATTCCCGAACATATTATGAGATAATATTACTAAATAAATAGCGATTATTATTGTTCAACACGAACTGAACATTTTTACCTGTTTCATTGACGAATATACTAAAAAATGGTTTACTATTACATTTAAATAGAGAGAGATTATTATTGTTTAACTTTCTGTGTTCTTATTGTGAAAAGTTTGTTCCTCTTTCGAGGTTCCTTTTATGACAGTTTGCTTCAACACTATTCATCAACAGAAATTCATTTTAATGTGTTCATATTTAACACCGTGTCGCTAATAGGCTAGCACACATACACTCTACGTTTGTCGATACGTATTACGCAGCGCAATTATCCTGTTCGCACACGCACTACAATTATCCCATTTGGCAAATCTCTATGTGCACCGCACGTGCCACGATTGTCCCGTTCGCGAGTTAATTCTACATTCTGTGAGTTAAATACAAACGGGATTATCATTAAAGTTTCAAGTATACCGAAATTAATGCGTTGACTGCCGAGCCGGTAACCGTAGAAATTTAACATCGCCGGAGCGATTTACTTAACGTAACTAAAACTGAATGGCGAAGATCCATTAGAAGATTCATTAATTTAATTAATAGGTATCATTATCAATAGAACACATGATTAAAAAGAAATGCACAAGTGGGAATTTAAATAGTACATTTTTCAGTACGTACCAACAATTGTATTTCCCAGCTGTTCTGCGTGGGCTAGCAAAGCTACAGTGACTCCCACTAATATTCGGACGCTTTTAAAAAGACGACAATATTTTTAATATTGGACCCATTTTAAACTTTTGATCCATTTTAGATTTTTTATTTGACAATTACTGAAATTGTGAAGGTGTTTTCATGGGAATTTATTGACTATATTTTTTGACTCCAGTATACATTATAGTAAAAATCGCACAAAATATAAATATATTTAATCTTGTTATTTTGATAATACTATTATACTTTTGATGGTCGGTAGTTTTATTGTTAAACATCGATATGAGACAACTGATTTTTTACGAAATGAACTGATAGATCGGCCGCTGGGACCACTGTGGACCGGTCAGTTAAAAAAATGATCCGATACATCCTATGAGTTAGAGAAACGACCATTATCGAGAAATCGTTCTCTTACATATCTGGTCCTCTGTTCTACTGTTCGCGAGAGAGGGGATGCACACCGATAGAAAGAAAGAAGGAGCGCGATATCCCCGGCAATTTGAGATAGTCCTGGATGGAGGGAGGAAGGGAGGACGTGTGTGGGGCTTGTCCTCGCGAGTGTGAGTAAAAGCAAGGAAAGGGAAGAGGAAAAAGAAGGACGCGGAAGGTTACCTCCACTCTTTAGCTGTTCCCGGTGGATGTGTGGGTGTCCTGGTTCGTTGGTGTTGGGGTTGGCCACGTGGCGCCGTGGCGCGCCGTCCCGGCGCCGACGACGTCCCGCTCTCGTCCCTGTGAGCTCAGTTTCACTTCAACCCCTAAGCGGCGGAACCAGACGCGCGGCTCTCTCACCTCCGCAGCATTATTCGGCCTCGGCTGATATCGGGCCACATTACACATCGACTGTATCGACCTTGTTCCCTCTTCGACTAACTTGCCTGCCACGACCTTCGATTCACGCCCGACAGACCAACCAGAGACACTGTCACACCGGCTTCCGCGTACATACCACTTTTCACAGGATCGGGATTTTATTGGGCAGGGTCGTTTATGCCCAACCACTTAACATATTTTACATTCTACTCTGCTGCTCCGCGAAATTACAAGGCCACCGCTTCGAACCGCTGCTTAACCCTTCGCGGTTTTAGCTGCCTCTTGCAGTTTCTCCCGGAGCTATACGCCGCGACGAAACTTATATGTATGGCAGGCTAAGAACCGTAGGTGTAAATGTTACGTTATTGGTGTCAATCCAAAATCTGAAGATTCGAGTTGAGGGAGTAGACTCCTTTTTCATTTCTCGATAATACAAAAATGGGATTTTTCGGTAGTCAGAAACGCTAGATAAAAGATCGATGTACGGCGCTATTGCCCTTAAAAGTTCTATTTTTTCATCTACGAGACGTAGTTTGCATTATTCGGCAGCGTAATTTGCATTATTCATGTATAGCTACACGGTTCGTCCGGAAAGATCCCGGAGTAACTTCATAATTTTTGTAGAGAATCAAATTTTATGCTGCACTCTCTCGAGCATGATTTATTATTTATTCCATGACCACACTCATTTTTAAGTAGACTAACAGCCATATATATTTTTTTCAACTAGTCATAAAAATTCATGCAGTAGAGGGTTAAAGTTCCGTCAGGTTCGTGTGCTTTTAGTCTTCCAGTATATGCAGGAAGTAGAATTGGTTGCTCATGGTCAGACGCGTCAGACGATTCCTATGCAATGGCACGTGTATTCGCTGAATTTTCGAAATCGATTTTCTCGAATATGAAGCTTCGGATAAAAAGATGTTATACCAAATTATTTTCTTACTCTTTTTTGTAGAATCACCCCCTGCTTGACTGTACTACGATTTCCGGCGCACCGTGTATAATTGGCAATGCTTAGGACCGTTCACAGCTCTAATTAATAATTTTAAAAAATTTACGGTCTTTCCGATATCCTCAATGAAACAGCTATTCAGTTAGTTTAATTGCCATAAATTGAGTGCTTGAATGACAATTTGGATGTTTCCGGTCAAAATATACTCGGGCACAACCGTCAGAGGGCTAATATTGTTTTTCGAATCTTGAAGTCGTCATTTAAATATTTACGGCGTTAATTGATGTTGAAATTCTTTACTGAAAGATGGCGACATATTCTTTTGATACTACACCAATAGAATGAAACTTTTGTTTTCAATCCTTTTATTTAAAAAACGGATATGTTACATTCCACCCATTTTTTAAACTCAGTAGTCCTCTTTCTGATGCCGAATGGGAAGGATGCGGTGAATGATTCTGCTTTCATTAAATACAATATACATTTCTCAAGAAGAAATTAGTAGAAAAATTTCATTTCTTAAAAATATTAGTGTACTCATTACCCTTACTAATCAAAATGGTAAGAAATTATCGGTATAAGTCAATCTTAATTAGATTATGATATGATAGAATTCTGTTTCGTGCTTTCATTTTCACATACAGAAATAGGGAACTTCTCTCTACAGGATGATTTTGCAAAACTAACATTTATGTAAAAAACTAAGAATAGTTTAAAGAAATTTATCTGTCTATCTAAGAAACCATATATTTGTTATAATATGTAGACTGTCGATTTTCATACATTTATGAAGAATTGGCTGGGTGAAATATAAAATATAAAACTCCCAATGCAACATAGTAGTTAAGGGATGAAATCAATTTTTATTGTTCCTGCCCAAAATCAATGCAAAACATTTTTATTTTACATAAAGATCCGCAGATTCTCATGAATATTCTAATTGTGAACAAATTTGGAAACTTGATTTCGTATATCCATTATTGCATACATAATGCCAAAGGAGAATCTGTGGCACCATATTTTAGCCTTCATATATTATAAAAGTTCAACAGATATTCTCAACGGTTTTTTTTCTACTGACAAATTTAACAGTGACACATAGGTGTTTCGTTCTCCGGGAATCATACAGAATATTCAAGTTCATGCGCGTTAATGAAGAGAAATGGCAAAATGCTGTTGTATGACAATAAGTATTTACAAAAAGTGAAAGAAAACAATATGTTCCATTTTTGGGAAAAATGCTGAATAAAATACTGCTATATTAATCCTGCGTTAGTTCGAAAATCCATTTCTAGGCTTTTGATTCAGGGAGAAAAATTAGAAGAGAATCGATTCGTTCATTTGATAACTGCGCGAGAGCCTTTAAAGCATCTTATTGTTTTGTATGGATTACAATGAGAGAGGAAAGGGGAAAAAAGTAAGGAGGACTGGAGCACGATGGGCAGGGCTTTCCATTTCGTCGCGATGAGTAATGTACCAAAAAATGGGAACTTGTATTAGCGTTCTTCCTTTTATATACTTCTGAGGCAGATGAAATATTCTCGTAAAATTGAAACTTAGAAGATTTTTATTTGCGCATGCACTCACTTTTTCGGTAGATTCTGTCTCCGGTAGATTTTTTGTATAAAACTAATAAATATGGCAAAGAAACAACTGCGTTTTTGTACCTTTTTGAAAATTCCTAATACCGGTATTCCGGTATAACGTTTGATAAAATACCGAATACTGGTATTGCAAACCCTATTATAACAATTACGATGTCTGCTTTTTCTCGGCCTCCTGACTGAACGCGACCCCTTGATACGTACACAGAAAAGCGGGGCAGGACAGGTCGGTGGAGTGGCCATCGACGATCGTAAGTTGTTCCAGCGACGACCGGAGCCGCCGGTTCCCGGTCCGCCATCTTCTCTGGTTACGTCAGCATGTTTCAGTTCGCCGGGGTCTGAAAGTTTTCGCCCGGCGACAAGATATTTCAAGTGGTCGCTGCTCTGGTCGCTCAGTCGCGATCGTCCCGCGCTGAAATATTGGACGGCTCTTTCTTGCAGCCGCATATTCTTCTGCCGCCACCTCCGCCGCCTCTCCTTCCCCACCACTTCATCGGCAAACCGTCGCTATCCTGCAAGGGCGGCGGGGGTTGGCGAAGGGGTTGGTACACCAGCACACACCAGCCATCGTCTTCGTCATCCGGCCGCGACCTTCTTTTTCCCTGGGAGTTTCTTTGCGGCTTCTTTCCCTTCGGCCATTCCTTACGGGGCAGCTCGCGGTATAAGAACTTCGGGACTTATGATTCGCGTATTAAGCGCAACCGTCCACCATCTCCGACCCACTACTCCCCTCCAAAACGTTCCCTCCGCCAACCCACCCCAGAAAGACCGGTCGTCGTTAACTACCCATGAATGAGTTACATCCAGTCGACGCTAATTCTCAAATTGTCCAAAAAGGGAAGGTAAAGTGTCTATTAATTCGGCTAGCTTCGCCTCGGATCGGGGATGAGAGAGAAACTGGCGGCATGGGGGTGGAACGGGGGTGCAGCAGGCGGCGAAGAGCTACGAGGGGTTCCTTCCGGCCGGGAGCAATGGAAGATTGGTGAGGACGAGCGGGAATGAGACAGCAGCGGGAAGAAACGGCGCTTCCGGTGCGAAGCGTTGCGGTAAAAACATTGAATCGCTGAGGAGTTGCTGGATACGTTATATAGATCTTTTCGGTATTGATTGCCGCGGAGGTCGAGGGGGATCGACAAGAAGCGGTCTCATAAATCGGAATCTCAGGTTTATAGAAATTTTTATGGTGGCTCGACCACCGCGTACCTTGACCAGCGAAACTTCTCCCCCTGGTAATTGTATCAGGCTATTGCATAGGAAATGTCCAATTTTTAACTGTAGAGCTGAAGTAGCTAAATATTTTATTCACACATCACCGACCGGTGATTATTGCATAATTTTGAAAAATCTATGGCACACGGCTAAACACTTTTTAATGGAACCTTCAATATCAACAGCAATTTTCATTGTGAAATAACAAGTCACCCTCAATAAGATTGAGTTTCATTTAAGATTGGTGAAGCATAATTATTGAAAATCCTATTAATAGACTTCCGGTAGGTGAAGTGTTAAGTCACACAAAATATTCGAATATGTCGGACATCCTATCATTTCGTCCGGCACTAACATTAAACGCACCTAGGCTTAAAAGTAACGGGTTCTCTTATAAAAATGAGAAGATTGATATTATTCAGACTTTGTGCGGCTCCTATTGTAATACGTGCCTCACCATTAGAAAAACATACAAAGTAGTGTAGAATAGTCACTTTGGTGCTCCGTGAACCGAGTGTTAAAAAAGAGGAGAAAGAGGAGAGAAATGCCGGACGTGTTGATGAATCTGTTTGGTAGAATCGTAACGTTAGGTCGGATAGTGTCGAACGGATTGCGCGACAGCAGAGATCGCCACGACGGTTGGCGGTGCGGCGGGACGGAGAGGTGGCTAACAATAAGATAGCGACAAGAGGGAAGCCGAAGAAGAAGGCCCATTCCTCGCGAAGAACGACGGAAAACGCCGCGCGGAACAAAGTAGTCGGCGCCGATTAAACAAATCGCATTATAAGTTAGCTTCTGCTGGCTGCGCCGAACTTACCAACTCGCTTTATATTAAGACGAACCGCCCTCCCCGTTTCTCGCCCGCTTCGGCTGATCCCGGACCGGCTATAAACTTCAGAAATGGCTCCTCGCTTGTTCGTTGCCCGACCCGGAGCGGCGCGGCGTCTTCAAGATTAGGATTGGCTCGCGCTGCAACGTGGCAACGACGGAGGGGACACCGGCCGGAGGTGAAGTATAATTATTTAATTGAATTTATCAGCGAAGGATGGTTGTAGATTTGTCAACGGTGACAGTGTTAGTTCTGCGACGTCGCGACGCCACGTTCCTCCTCGAATTCGCCAGCTGACTCTGCCTACTATACTTCTTCGCTATTCTTTGGAACTGATTCGCACAGAGTAGTCAAATTTCGGACACGGTACGACCGCCATTGTATCGTGGAATTTTAAATAACTTCATTTTATTGTGTGCGTAACTAAGTATTTGCTAGTTTCTGTGGCCAGTATGGTCCGCATGATGAGGGATTCGGTTATCGATCGATGTGATCGAGCGAACCTATACGGTGTTATGCATGACAAACGAAGATATCTACCCGGTCGCAGTATTATTATTATCATATCTTTATATAGTTGTATTGTTTAACCAAAAAATATATAATGTTAACCATTGAATCTTCTTATCGTTAACGGACCCACAGTTTTAAAAATCATTGTCCTGGACCCTACAACTATGAGGGCTATTTTCACCTCTTAGATAAGGATCATTGCAAATGAAGAAAATACATCATGCAAAGATCTTCTTCTAGATCTTCATGCAAAATAAAAATTGTCCAAGCCAACTGTAAGGAACAGAAGCTAAAGGAATCTGTATTTCCTTTTCTGATAATTTTAATGAGCCAAAAACAGCATCAAAACATCCTTCAATTCGTCTAATGTCTTCACAATTTTGTGTTTGATTAATCCATTTTCGTCATAAATGCATAAAATCCGCAGTCTAGTCATTACAATCGGCGTGTTACACTTGGGTAATATCCCTTGGTAGAATTTACAGATGCTTTATTCTACAATTGTTGAGATTCTAAAGATGTTCTTCTAGACACTTACCGGGTACATTTATTTCTTCAGATGTATTTTCTAATTAAATTTCCAATGTACTTAATTTGTGACTTTTCCATGACAATATCTCGTTTTACAAGAGGAGCCATTGCGTTCGAGAGAATACTGTAACAATGAAGACTGAAACAAGTATTTGAAATAAAACGAAAATAACGAATGTGAGGAAACGAAAATGTAAAGTAACCGAAAGGAGACCTGGGACAATTTACCCGCATGGTGCGAAGGTGAAAGGCACACTCCTCGCGAGTTTCTCCTTCGTCCAAGGGTCTGCGGTTGTGTTGGTAGCCGGCTGCGCGCAATTACGTATAGAAGAGCGTCGATAACGTCGTCGACGGGAAACGCCGCAAGACAGTGTCGTTAACGGGACAAGAGTGTCGCTTAGATGGCTACCAGGCCGATGTAATTATATCAAGGCCACTGAATACGCGATCGAGCAAACCCCTCGCATCGGATCATGCTGCTCCAGTGATCCTGAGGCGTCACCAATCTCCGATCCTTTCCAGGAAGAGACGCGGACCGAACGAACGCTTCTCGCACGCGCGCTACACCGTCGATAATCGTTCGTGCGAGCGACCGACGTCGACAACGGTGCATCGCACATAAGCGGTAATCACGATTCACGTGCAGAGAAAGACCAAAGCCGAGTCTTGCCGAGAGAAGACGGGTCTGGCGCAGGAAGTGCGGTTTGACGCACTGGTTTTGAGGAATTAACACCACGCGATCCTCTCCGGATCGATCCGCGACAGATAAACTAATGCGTCGTATCTGGGGCTGCGATCGAACTCAATGTGCACACCAGACAACCCTGAAATCGAAATCTTCACGATTTGCCTACCGGAAGCATATTAACTCTCTGAGGCACACGATTTTAAAGAAAATAAAAACCCAAGTTGCTCAGAATTTTTTTTAATATGAATATAACTTCACCTTTTCGAGGTGGGTTAAAATATATCCCACTATACATAAAAAGCTAAGCAGAAGGTGGGACAGTTTTTAACCCACCAAATCCTAAAGAGTTAATATGATTTTCTAGTATTGTATCAAAAGGAATCGTAATAGAAAAAATTTTCGTTGATCTTGATGTCATCTAGTTAAAAAACGTGTGGCTTTATAGAAATTTCGCAGTTTATTTTATATAAGATTATATATTTACGTTTATTTTTTAAAATAAATATTATTTCTATTATTTCGATCGATATATATGTGTTTTTAATACGACTGAAATGCAATCATACTCAAATTTATCATAAGTACAGAATAATTATAAGATATTACCAAAAAACGTGGTGGCTTTATGGAAATTTCGGGCACTGTAGCGACTGCAAAGCAATTCGAGCGGTGTAGTCATGTAAAAGAGTGGCAAAGAAAGGAACGACGCGATACACGCGCGCTACAGTCAAGAGAAAGAGAATAATCGAAATCGGGATCGAAGCAGTAGACGAATGATCCATTAATCTTTTATGGCACAGATGTCAAAGTCGCGAGCGTGAGCCTTTGCACGATGACGACCGCACCGTGGACCATTTCACCGTGGGCCGGGTGAGAAATGGCGAGGGACTGCGCCGCAGTTCCTGTCATTGACGCGTGCCAATCACGGGAACCGGTGCAGGTCGATCACCAACGGTGAAATTACGACGTCGAAACAAAAAAAAAAACCACCCGAGAGAAGGAAAAAACGAGACAGCGACGCACAGGACGAAAGGGGATGGGGAATTGTCATGGGTTACCACAGCGACGCTTGTATCAAACAAATGACCCTCCTCAATTTGGCACATTCAGCGTAGCTTGTTGCGTTTCCATTCATCCCGCGATATCTCGTTATAACGTTACTTTCCGCGGGGTAAGTCACGCGACTGAGGATTTCAATAATAATATTCCGGTTTCAACCGGATTCTTTTCCAATACAACTGTGCTCTTTATGGGAGACGAGAACGTTTGCACACAAAAGTAACATTGTTTCTTGTGAATAAGTAGGTGCGCAAGAACTGGAAACTTCTCCTAGAAATCAGCCCTTAGAACTCGAATGGCGCCTCTGAAGCGTCACTAAAAATTGCTGTACTATTATTCAAAATATTGTTTACATTATTAGATACATGACTCCCACCAAGGCTGCTCTTTACCTTGAGGGACTCAAAATTTCTGCCTTTCTCTAATAAATTATGATGTATTTGGTATGTAATTCAGTAGATTTGTACCCAGCGCGGCTTCAGTCGAAGTTTCAATCCTCTAGGATCAATGGTTCAACAACCATTTTTTGTCAACAACCATTGTCCCGTTGCAAACACCGGTTCTCGTCCGATCACCGAAGTTAAACAGCGTGGAACGTGAACGGCGCTCGGATGGGTGACCGCCCGGTAAAAGCCGGGAAGTGGCCCCCGGTTGCTTTTCACGTGTTGTTGGCAAAATAGGTGGTTCGGAACCCACCTTTATAAACAGTAGGTCCCGTCGCTTAATAACCTAGCAGTTGAAGAAGCGACGTAAATAAACAAAGAAAAGGATCAATGGTTCAGGAATTATGGTTGCTTAAAGTTGAGCTTTTTCGGTATTTTTGACAGCTAAGGGCGCCGCCATAATGGTTTGTAGTTGCGATACCCTGTAGTTGAGAACAATTTAAATTGCAAAATTGCTTTGTGAGTAACAATTGATCGAACCTGTAGCGCCGATATCATTAAATTGTTTAAAACCCAAAATTGCGGGGAAAAACTAAAATACAAAAAACGCGGGAATTTATTACACAACCCAATAATAAATTGTTTCGGTTTCTGAAAATAAGGAAAAAATAAACGACAGGCAGGAAGTCCACTTACTAAGGCATTCGTTTAACTGTCCTCGCACTCGTGTTCTCGCGCGTGTTTTGATGTCACGCAGCGGTTTACGCTCGTGTTGATTGCCGGCGCACACACTTGCGGAAATAAGTGCTTTGATCCTCCTTCCGCGAGCCCTCGTTGTACTCGTTACAAACCCGGCGTATACACGAGAACACTCTCTCCGCTTGTTACATCTCTCCGCTCGTTTGCGCTCATTGTGTGCAAGCGCACGAGCAAGCGCTTTTCTTCCGACATTTTCTGCTACTCTATTCACTTTCCGGACGCTGCGCTGTGCGTTCGGAAATGCTGTCTTTCGCTCTCGCCTCTCTATTAACCCCTTCAGGGACGATGTCCGTGCGCCGAACTGACCCCAACGAATGTCTCGAAATTTATTACTGAACTAATGTTTATGGAAAATAAAAATTGTCTGCATTAATTGCAAGATACAAGAGGTACATAGACGTTTAAATCATTTAAAAATAATATTAAAATTTGACATATAAAATGCGCGATTTTGATTCATCGTGTGTTTTAGTATTGTAATAGTATTGTAAAATTGTATTAGTATTGTAAAATTGTAAGTACAGTATTTTAAATTGTGTTTCATTAAAGAATCTTTAAACATTTAAACATTTTTTGAATATCTCTTCAGCCATGAAGAAAACGTTGAAGACACCATTAAGGAATGCATTGACACCAGAACGACGAATTTTTATAGACATGGAATTAAAAAACTGGAAATTTGTTGGAGAAAATGTGTAGAATCCAATGGTAGCTATTTTGATTAAAAATATACATTGTTTTATATGTATGTACATTATTTATTAACACGTCACATATATGCGACATCCACAATCTCGTAATTTACTTAAAGATAGTCAAATTGATTGTATACAATTTGTTATTTAAAGTCGTAGTGCAATGCTGTTATGCTCTGGTCACTCCATGACATTCTTCCGCTAAATTGTTTTAATATTTAGTAAAAGTGGTGCGTTGTATTTAATAAAACATTTTAACAATGTACAGCATGTTGAGGTAACGTACAGCTGTGTCCATGGATTTCTTTTGAATTTCCACTGCAGCAGATGTTATAATTGTGTTCGTTAACATAGTCATTAAATTTTGCTAAATGTTCAGCGTTTGAAAATGGTCAGCCAAGATTCATGTGGCTCATAGAGAATATTATATTGATAATGGGTAAAAAAGTATTGGTTATTAAATTAAACACGACCGTTTTTTTGGTTTACGTCAGCATTATGATTGACTTATGTTTCTATAATATCGCATGCGATGTTTTCCTTAGTGTTTGAAAATTTATTCAGTTTCCCCACATAACTTCATGACAGGAGATTAGACCAGTAATAATCGGAGTCTGATGCTACTAACCGGCGATTGATTAGAACCCAGCAGAAAGTCTATTTTATGATGTTAATCTATTAAGTAAGTACAGTTAGGAGCATAACTGATCACACATACCTTAAATCAGGATAACTTTTTTATGAATGGACCAAACGACTTTAATTTCTCTGTAAGGCTAGAAGAATTAGTTTAGTAAATGACGTCTAAAATATATGTTGAAAAAATGCATTTGGTCGGAATCGTAAAAAACAATAGTAAAAATTGATTATTACAACTTTTTTAGCTGGGCCAATAAAGAAAATTTAAAAGATGTGTTCGGTCAACTCGTATAAATTATATATGCTCTGAAAATTTCGTTGAAATTGGTTAATTGGTTTACGAGTTATAAACGATCAAAAGTGGTAAAAAGGCCGAAAATCTTGAAAAATTGCAATTTTTACCACTTTTGATCGTTTATAACTCGTAAACCAATTAACCAATTTCAACGAAATTTTGACTGAACACATCTTTTAAATTTTCTTTATTGGCCCAGCTAAAAAAGTTGTAATAATCAATTTTTACTATAGTTTTTCACAATTCCGACCAAATACATTTTTTCAACATACTTTTTAGACGTCATTTACTAAACTAATTCTTCTACTCTTACAGAGAAGTTGAAGTCGTTTGGTCCATTCGTAAAAAAGTTATTCTGATTTAAAGTGTTATGGTCCTAACTGTATACATATAATATAGCATAGTATCTAGTATAGTAATGTATATAGTATGGTATAGTATACAGTGACCGATCCCAGATTATTTATTTTAAAATTATTGGAATCATAATGACTCTTTCACAGAAATTGGTTGAATAAATTTCTTAGATCATCCATATACTATTATAAAAATAGCAGAAAGTCTATATAAACTTAATCTGTTATTTCTTATGACGTAATACGTGCCAGTCACTTTTAATGCTCGGTGGATTTAGTGGTAATCCACCAGAGACAGATTTGCGAATATGAAGGACAGATGAAGGTCGAGAGCCTTGTTGTTGGTTCGGGCAATTACAAGAAAATGTTTGATATTTTATTTTTGGCGACCGCGGCAAAAAAGTTGCCTAATTCCGTGCAACAGGAACATCCTGCCGCGAAGAAACGTGTCCCTCTGTGTTGGCGTACAGGAAGATCGAAACGGTGGGATAAGCTGACGCTTTGAAAACACCGTGGCGAAGCGAGCCACTCGTCGACGGTGCTGTTGTATACACTTATTTAGCGTGTAAACACCCAGGGGGTTTGCCAGAGGAGCAACAAGTGCCCGGCAGCTAGAATACACAGACACTGGATCGTCTCGCACACACCTGCTGAGGAAAACCGGGCCACTTTTTCCACGTCCCTATTATAGTCCTCGAATTTCTACAAGAACACTATATCCACGGCGTCGAGTTCTCTGTACACTTCCGACGAGCAACTGAGACAGTAAACTGTACGTGAACTGTACAAGGCATCTCATTTAAACCTTAACCCCTTGCCCTTCGATTTATTTTACGGTTTTAGTGATTAGAACATTTTTTGTAGTTCGTAATTTCTTAAAAAAGGAGAAAATTTGTTTGTATTGTATGCCTATTATATTTTCCAATAGCTGTACATGAACGAAACCAAAGTAGAATTTTATTTCGGTTTAAAGGAAAATTAATAGCACACATATATATATTTATTAAACTCTGTTCAGAATCTTTAATACGAGTCAGACGTGATATTGTAGGGCAAGGGGTTAACCTTTTCCATCATAAACTATACAGTCAGTCAAAAATGACTACACACCGTAACACGGAATAACTATTTTAAAATTAATCTTTAAATGTTTTTAGTTTATTGCAACGTCGACTATATTTTTTTAAATTTTCATTACAGACTCGGATAAAAAAGTTGTAAAATCAATATTTACTATTTTGTTCGCAATTCCTGTCAATTACAATTTTCTTGAAATTTTATTTACACGTCATTTAGTAAACTATAATAATTGTTCTAGATTTTAGACACTCCTAAAAAAGATACATGATTTTAAAGGGTGTATGAAGACTTTTTTGACTGACTGTAGGTAGTAGCGACCTAACAATTTTATATTGATTTTGGAATAATATACTAAGTCCAATTTTTAACAGTAAAGTTAAACGAACACAACTTTCGCTATTTCATCAATATCACCCCGCTTATATATTCTCCATATCGACCATTTTGTAGAACTTTTAATATCCGCTCTATCATCCGTTTACCCTCCCATTCTTTTTGTCCGCATCCCACAATTTTTTTATTCCCCTTAGGATCCGCTCTTTCGCTCTACCTTTCCGCAGTCTGTATACGTAAGCACAAGAGTTAATAGCTGGATTTTTCCTCGATTTTTCGATTTTTGGAAAATCGAATGTCAATTGAGATCCAATATAATTCTGAAAAAATACAAATGTTCGAATTTTTTGAACAGTATAGAAGTGCACAGTTTCGACAGTTTACATCAGAATTCCTCCTTTGGCCATTTCAGGCGGAATTTAATCGACGAATAAGAATTTATTCGTACAGTAATTAGTTAAAATTAAAAACAAAAACAGTAAACAATTACTCCCATAATTCGAATAATTTTGCAAGCGATATTCGAATTAATATTGATGAATTATTCGATTGAATATTATTCGAATATTTTATTCGACTAAAAAGAATTTATTCGAATAGTTTATTCGACTAAAAAGAATTTATTCGAATAGTTTATTCGACTAAAAAGAATTTATTCGAATATTTTATTCAACTAAAAAGAATTCATTCGAATAATTATTTTAGATAAATATTTATTCGGAACAATTCGAATAATGCTCAATTCTGTTAAGTGGTTCAATTCCTGTAGAAGTCGTACTAACTGTTTCATCTTCAAGAAATGAATCTCCCTGTACAAGCATCTTATAATAATTCAAGGGAGAAATCTGGCCTGCCGCCACTTTCGAAACCGGGATACTTGCGATTACGATAATTCTCCGCGCTTGTGCAATTTGCCGTTTGAGTAATCTTGTTCCGTTTAAAAACATAAATTGCGATGGCTGCCGGTTCGGAAGCAGCACGCTGTGTCTTTTTATTCTTGTTTAAAGGGGATGACAAGGCACGGGGGAGGAAAGCGAGCACGCGGTCGCACGAGCGTGGAATGAAATTCGTTTGAACTAAGTTTAAATTAGCCCCTTTGCCTTCGACGATCTTCGACCACGACCCTGCCTTCACACTAATTGACTTAATTTCTGTACTGATTACCGGGGTTATTTGCAGCTACTTTAATCGTTGCGAGTCTCTGATGTGTATCTCCTCCGAGAGACCCACTCGTTGGCGCAGTAAAATATCAAGTATCTTTCATAGAATTACGCTCGCAGCTATATAATAGCAATGGAATCGTTTGCCGGGACCTTTTCGGCCGCGATTTCATTTGAGTGCTCCTTGCACTCGATACTTGCACTAGATACAAGTATTATGCTGACAAATATAAAACGACTTAGAATCATATAAATTTATTTGTGTTATATTTATAAATACCCACCTTTTAGGTA
This sequence comes from Lasioglossum marginatum, assembly GCA_028455795.1. Classification (NCBI taxonomy): domain Eukaryota; kingdom Metazoa; phylum Arthropoda; class Insecta; order Hymenoptera; family Halictidae; genus Lasioglossum; species Lasioglossum marginatum. The sequence continues at coordinate 1,672,025 of CM052246.1, forward strand.
AGTAAAAGTTGGCATGCCAACGGAAGAGAGGTCAATGATAGCTGCGGGGCAGAATGACAAGAAGAACTAGCTCTTTCGCACGTAATTTAAACTTCCTTGGTACTAATTCTGTCGGAGATTAAAGCGATTCGTATAACTTCAGACTTTGAGGAAGAGGGGGAGTGTCATCGTAATCAAGGTACTTCTGAAACAACAGGCGAGTATGACAAATTATTTTCTATATGAATTTCTATTTAAAGAAATGATGCAATTGTTAATTGCACATGCACAGTTGCACCTAAAAAAAAATCTAAGGGCCTACGAATGTAGCGCTCTTCGAACCATTTATCTTCCTCTTTTGATATTTCTTCGTAAATGCATTAATAACGGAGTTATGGGCCTGAAACAATTTGCATGAAACACCCTGTAATTTCTAATGTTTTGTAACAGTAAATAACATAATGTGATATGTCGTTGAATTTGTCTCGGAAAATGCTATCGAGGTATGACAAAAAAAAATATATGGTTCCATTTAAAAAACTTACTTTGTTTTTTAAATCCCCCCTCCCCACCATCATAGTCCCGAAAGAAATGACACCATATGATTGTTCCCTTCATACCGAACAATTTTTGTAAATAAATTTTTTTTGTAACTTCAGTGCGTTACAAGATATTTCCGTTCAAAGATAAACGAAACACCCTGTATATCATAGTAAAAATCGCACAAAATATAAATGAATTTAATCTTGTTATTTTTATAATACATACACATTAGTCATGTTTGATGGTCATTAGGTTTAGTGTTAAAAACAATAAAGATATTTGAGGTACAAACGTTAGGTGACTCATTTTGCATATTTCAGATTTGGGCGATATGTCGCGGAATTGTCTCGGAAAAAGTTGGCAACCGTAGTTATAATGGGTAAATTTCGAAAACCGCGGCAGCAGAAGAATCTTCTCGAGTCGGTGATGGTATAGGTAAGGCAGACCCTTAACTTCGGGACAAGGTCTCTTCATCTCGGTCTCTCCGGGTGCTCGAGCGACCAGCCCTATCCCTGGAACTTAACTTTCCTCCTGATTGACGTTCGGTTATCGTCGCATTTGCATAACTCGCACCACCGACCCGTCGTCTCTTCCCTTTTCACGTCCTCGTTTCCGCCGGCGCGGACGTTAACCAAGAGACAAGGACGTGAGTATGGGGTCCTCCTCTCGTTCGCAGAGGACGCAAAGAAGAAGAGGTAGAAGAAGACATTCTTCGAGAAGACGAAGGAAGGAAAAAGGCGAAGACTGTCTTCAGGTTGCGGGGGATGGTAGAACGGGAGAAGAATGCGGGAACGGCCACGTGTCAAAACGAATTTGCCTCATTTGCCCCGGAGCGGCGACTCCGCCAGCCCGAGAATCTATTAGAATAATTTTTATGAATCTAATTTTAAATTCCGGGGAACGAAGTTACTTTACTGTCACGCTGTCAGCGGCTCTTTATTAACTGGTCGCTCCTCCGCCTCGCAGCCGGTGTACGCAGGAGCTACCCGTGACCCGGCGTCCATTGGAAACGAATAATTTAAATAATTTCTCCGCTAATTCGTACGGTCGAACACGCGGAAACGAGATTTCTCCGCTTAACATTGTTAACCACCTCACCGGTTCACCCCCCCCCCCTCCCGAATCACTCCCACAACAGGTAGTGCTCTGTGACGGCTCTACCACTGGGTGATCCCGAATCTGTGTATTGGCAACCGTCTAATAGCATGGTTCTTTAAGGGGACATTACACTTTCTCGGTCGAAAATTTGAATAATTTTTATGGGACTGATAAAGTAATGGAAAAACATTTTTTCAGTCCGTAATTTTTTTGACATATATCTTAAGTCTTAAAATACAAGAAAAAATTTTTATATAATTTTGTAAATGATTTTTTATAGGGGTTTTTTGCAGCCTCGTGGAAGTCGTTTTAAAAATTTTGATCTGCTGGCGTGCACGATTGCGGCTCACTGGAGCATTTGAAAAAAAAGTATTATCCTTAGAAAAAGTATGACTATGGCCCCAGTATAGACTACGATTATTTTGTTCGAGCAAAAATTCACAAAATGGCGGACCTCCAAAGTATAGCGGGCTTGTTAATCATTCTTTTCTTACCCCGTAGCACTTGAAACAAGGTTTGAAAGCATTTTTAACTCTCAGAGACGCTCTTGCCTCATTTTCAGGGCAAGTGCATAGTAGTTGACACTTTGTACAATATCCTATCAAAATGATAATTTTCAAGCAAAATTAGAATCCTACATAATTCATCAGTAATAACTGTGGCAAGAGTTTGATACCAAGAGCGTTAAGTTTTTACATACTAGACTGAAAATACATCAGTTTAAAGTCCAACTTTACAAAAACTGGTGCGCACTTACCCCAGTTCACCTTACAACCCTTTAAGCCGGTCCTTAAACTGAAATCGAATCGCGACTATTTCCGGCGTGCATCGTTGATACGGTATTGCGATGAACGGTTAAAAAAAAGAGGGAGAAATGTGTCTCTCGGTTACCAAGACGGTGCTTCTCTTCGAGGACCAATTATGGTTGGCTCGCTCGGCATTATCGGATAGTTAACTCGGTAAATAGGGGAAAGAATTCCGCCGTGGTGATTCGGGACGCGGCGGGGGACCTCGGAAAGAAGAAAAGAAGAAGAGACGAAGAAAAAGCGGCGTGTACGCCGATAAGCGGAGCATGGAATTCCGTCGGGCAGATGGAGCGCCTCGCCGGCCTATATTTGCAGCTTATTTTAGAACTGCACTGAGCGCACGTGTTCCACGCATCTCCATGGACATTGCGGGGACCTATTATGGCGTACCACTGGGACTATTCGAATATTTTACGTTTGTTACGTCGCCGTTTTATTACCCTCCACTTTATTTTTGCGGCGTTCGGATCCGCCCCGAGAAACGCGTCTCGCCAGTTCTCGTTTTGATTCGGTGCACAGAATAATGGCGAGATAGAAGCTAGCTGGACAAATTTTTATGGTTCTTACTTTGACACGTGATGAAGGTTTTTAACAAAGTCTAACAAATACGAATGTTACGCGATTCATTTTAGATGAAATAAAATTTGATTCGCTTGTAATCAACAAATAGTTATGTAATCATTACTCATTAGTCACGCTCAAGTATTTACTTAGTCATTAATTATTAGTCACTTTTGTAGAGCTTATGAAGTTATTAGGCAATAATCATAATTGTGACTAGAGTTTGCCCAACTCTATCGGGTAGTTACCAAAAAGAAATTTATGAAAATGACACAGTTTCCATGGGGATAAAAGTAAGAAGACCCCTTAAGCACCGTACACATGGATAGACGCACGCCTCGCTGGGCAATCGAGGTCGAAAAGTAGGCCAACGTGTATCGGGGAACGGCGGGAGGCATGAAACTTCGTCGACGATATTTCGCGTCGCCCTTCTTCACGCGGATCCTGGCGCCACGTCACTCCCATATATTCGGCCGGTTCTCGTGGCCACATCAAAACGAGAACTTTCCCGGCAACTATCGGCGCATGACTCGCATCGCCGACGGTGACATATTTTATCTTCGACGCCGCCGGTCGAGTCGTCGGATCGCGGCTCGAATTTATTATCGCCGACTAGCGACTTCGTAAAGAATCAATTAATTGATTGCGCGACTAAAGTTGCACTTATCCTTCTCCCCGATTTTTCCTTTCTCCTGATTACGAGTTGCGTCTAAAAATTAATGAGTAGACTGCGGATTTTATGCATGTATGATGTACATGAAACATGTTGAAGGGGACATGTTCAAGGACCGGTGGATTCCTGCATTGATCGCGGAACGGCGATGTTGTTTCGAGATCACACGGTACACGACCCTAATTGAACGACTTCCTGCGTCGCGTCGCATTTCACGGGAAACACCAGATTCCGCGTCGCGAGGCCGTCGACGATACGAAACTCCCCCGAAAACGAGGGACCGATTCTTCAGCTCGTGTTGGAAAGTTCGAAGCGGGGGCAAAAAGCATAGCCCCACGTTCGAGAGAGAAAGAGAGAGACCGTGGTGCAACGTGGGATAGAGAGAGAGACTGGTGAACGACGAGGAAAAGAGAAACCGGGAGAGAAGAGGGAACGCGTGGAGGACAGAGAGAAAAAGAGGCGAGGGGATGAAACGAAGTCGCTAGGTCGAGGTGGTGGATGGAGGACCGCGAGGAAAGGGGATGGCTGGCTGACAGGAGTGGGTGGTCGAGGGAAGAAGTCACCCCTGTGCTCTCCTCCACCAACTTTATAATTCTTGCGACGCTTTTGGGGAATGAGATTGTCGGTGTACAGGGGTTGAGGGGCTGGAAGGTTGGGAGAGGGTTGGGGGAGGTTTAAGGTAGTCCGCTGGCGCCAGTGACGTCTGCCGAATAGCTGCTGACTTCCAGACTCCTGTAGTTTCGGCTAAGTGGTTCCCTTTTGCCCCACTTGAACGTCTGCACACCTTCCACCTACCTATCCGCGCTGAAGAATCGCCCGATTTTTATCGATCCGTCGAGTCGAAGCTGCACACGCCGGAATCGCCTATATGCAACTGCAAACTGCAACCCAACTCTTCTAGATCTCGCGTTAGGCCGCAACGTACCCGACTACGGATTCTCTAATCAGTCGCGTATCGATCCAGCAATTAGTCCGGCGCCCAGAAAAGTTTCTTCGGCAACTTTCGTCGTGAAACGGCTTATTACTCGCGCCGCGATAAACAGATCGTTTTTTGAATTTCTAAAAGTGTGTAATGATTAGACAGCGGATCTCGATGGATGCAAAATACAAATTTTCCATCCAATTGCAACAAACTGGAGTGAAATAGAAATTTATTTTCTTTCTTAACGCTAACGTTGTTTATTTAACATCATTTATCTTTTAATTATCGAAATTATGAAGATGCTTCCATTAGAAATTATTGAAAAATTGTGAAGAATTTAAATAAATTGGTACGGTACCGTTAGTATTACATAATATGGTCAATAGGCTGAAAATAATGTAACAGTATTTTGAAATTCTCCCAATGTTCTTACTGGTTTTAAATTACACCTACACATTTTTGTCATAAACGCAGAAAGTCCGCCGAAAGTCTAGTAATGATTCAATTTGCACGGGAAATTACTCAGCTTCTTGGTCCGTCCTCGTGAAGGCAGAACGCGTGAATCAATCTTAAGGGCGTATTCTCATGTAGGACTGTCAATTTTAGACAATTTGTGAGATCAGAAATGGTAAGGTTATTATTGCTCGAGTGTTCCAACGAAGTACTCACGAAAAATAATTGTATTGCATATTTTACGGGGATTGTAATATTAAACAAACTTTGAACGAATGGCTATGTTTCCCGAAATTTATTTATTTGGAAACGTATATAATTTAGCAACCTGAAATCGTGATTTACTGTGCTTCCACAGCCACGTTTAATATACACAAAATTTGTCGTTACTGTAATGGTCATAATAATTACTCAATAATTGCTACATAATTTTAACAACAACAATATTGTAATTGTTTGTAGATTATCTTGCTTTTGTTTACTAGTGGTTTTGGTTTATTTAAATTTCATCGTAGAAACATATCAATATTGTAGCCGTCGCAGAGTTCGCTCAATTTTCATTAGAAAATTAATCGATATTTATAAATAGACAGCGGATTTTATGCAGTTATGACAAGATTGAGACAAAAATAAGAAGGTGTAATTTAAAACAGTACAACTGTTAGAAGAATTTAAAAATACTGAGTTATATTATGTTTAAGTGTTTGATGCAATTCAGGTAGAACATTTGTATTTTGCATAAAGATCCGCTGTCTATTTATAAAATATCCTACGTCATGTATGTATATTTTTGTGACCGATTATATTGTATATTAAAAATGTTTGCAAATTAATAAATAGATTTATTAATTTGCATGCGTCCCACGTTTTTCGTTTTAAATCTTACAAGTATTTTCATAGCTATTAAAAATTCACAATCACAAATTTTCAGGACTATCTCTATGGGGTTAGGAATCTGTATGGGGGGTTAGGATAAATTATTTTATACTTTTCAGTCCGTCTTAAAAACGCGGTATTTTTTAAAAATTTATTTTTTTGCTGATAGATAGCAAAATTATTGTAGATTTTCATGTACCTGGATGATCACAGATCAATTTACATTCGTGGAAAATTGAAAGTGCAGCATCGTTAAATATCTTAAAAAATGTTGGTTATCGAAAGTAATGAAATAAGATCATTTTTACAGAAACTATTATTTGTTACTTTTAATTGTGCACAGGAAAGCGTATGAATGTCTCCAAAAAATTTGGAAACAAAAGTAGGCATCGAATGTTGGCAAGACAATATGTCTTATTGACATAAGGGTTGAACGTGGCCTAATGTAAGCGAGAGAAATTGAGCGGACGTAGAAAGAAAAGAATATGTGTACAAGCGAGAGGTGAAATTCGTTAGTCCGGTATACTATTGTAAGCTACAGAATGGTTATGAAATTCAAGTCAAAAGCCGGGGAAACAAAAACGAACAATGCGGAAGAATGTCGATCCGGAACTACCGGGAAACGGCGTTCATGTTTCATACGTCGAACAAATTGCAGAAATGCCGGAGGCGCTAATATGCTAGACCGTAACAGCGAGGCAGCGTGTTTTTTCGCCGTCGTCCAGCGCTGAAAAATATTTTCCCGAAAGCTAATATCAATCCGAGCCGATATTCGTCCGTGTAAATACTATCCGCGCCGGTACGGACAACAAAGTAGGCTCCCGTGTCCGCCGAATGTTTATACCAAGATACGTCCGCACGTATCTTGCATACACCGTCCGCCATGTTTCTTATCAGAAGACACCGAATTTTATGCATTTATAAAAAGAATGAGCAGGTGCAATTTGAAACAATGAAGAGATTTCAAGATTTTGTGATCTCTGAAACGAAAAATATGAATTTATCCTAGCAATTTTTGAAAATTTTCAAAAGCCATAATTGCATAAAGATCCGCAGACTTGTTATCACCTAAATATTACTCAAAAGTTCAGAGTTGAATAGTACGTCTTTAAACATTTTCACTGTTTCACGTTTGTGTACAAAATCTGCAGTAATAATAACTATTTGGATTTACCTAATTGATCCAGTTCTGAGATCGTTAGGCGGTTATAGGAAAAAGTAATGTATGCATTAAATAAGCATTACGTATTCGCGCGTGACACCCGACCGGAGAAAATTGTATTGCATTAGGAATGCATGCGGCGCGTCTCGGAATGACAAAACTTTTCGAAACGGCCGCCGAAAAGTCGTCCTTTCAATAATGCCTAATACAGTATGCATTTAATATCGTCGCGTCGAAACGGAACTTGTAACTGTTGCGTGTTTCCATGAATTCTTTCGAAAAACTGGCGACTTGAAATTTAATCAAACATTCCGTCGCTCAGCGAAAGTTTGCGCTCTAAATTGGCTCGTTTGCAAAAATTGCACGAGCATATTTCTCGACCCGAGAAAGGGAGGAAGCTTTAATGCAATGGATGCATCGCGACTTATGCAGTCCAGGATACCTAACGTTCCTTTTAGCAATCCGACGGATATTCAAGAAAATATTTGTTCAAGAGAACTTGAGCGTTGAATACTATAATTGGTAGACATGTTTTCGATGAATGTAGTATTATTTCGTTAAGCATGCGCTGGTTCTGTTATTATTGATATCGTTGTTATTATTGACGTTTAAAATTTCGATTTCGTTGACAGCGGTCGTAAGTAAACATACATATTTTTCACGTGCAAGGCTTATTGGTTTTGGCTCGGATTATTCTGTTGAAATTAATGTTACGATTGGCGGATAATACATTGTGGAATGATTGTTGTCAACGCCGTGTTTTGTGAACGAAATTACGCACGGCAAAATCAACAACTTAGTGCGTTCAGTAGTTTGTTAATATTATTATTCCTTGCATAAGATACCATCACCTATTATTATTGTTTTATTATAAACTGTACTGTAAATAGTTAAACACAGGAATTTTAGACAAACAAAATAATAGACTTATCCATAAGATAGCAAAAATTGAAGTAAAGTTTTAAAATAAAGCTTTCGATTAACATTGAAAAAAGTTTTGGAAACAGTTTCAACAAACTAATAATAGTATGTACAGCGATTCCCACTAATATTCGGACACTCTTAAAAAGACGATAACTTTTTTAATATTGTACTATACGATTTGAACTATTTTTGGAAAGCTGCACCCGGGGTTGAGCAATCTCCAACCCTTCGCGTCTTAAAAAAGGCTCCCCACACGTGTGTCAATTATTAACGAAAGTTTATATGACGACAGCGAGGAGAATGATTTCGAAGTTATATTCTAGATTTAGAGTTAATCTAAATGACCCGCAATCGCGGCACGTTTAAACGAGGAAAAAAGGTTAAACAGTAACAAACTCTGACAACGAACTAACGCCGAGCGAAAATACGTGAGCCGAGCATAAGCCCCCTATGTGTCATGATTTGCCGAATTAAAACCCGTTTAAAACCGGCGCGATTAACATGAATCAGCTTATTAACATTCGATATCCGCGAATCAGGTTTACCGCGCGCGTCAGCCCCCGTTTTTTTACATTCGATAACCATCAGGGTCGCATTATGGCATTAGTTGGTATACTCCACAGTCCCTAGACAATTCTGTAATCATTAGACTGCGGATCTTTAAATAAAATAAAAAATGTTCGCATTGATTGCAGGACACAGGAGCCAAATAAAAATTGTATTCTTATTTGAATTATCTGATTAAGCTGAAACAAATACATTGATGTCCTTAAATATTTTTACCATGTCTACTGCTTTAAATTGAACGTGCCCATTTTTGTCATAAATGCATAAAATCCACAGTCTAATGATTACAAACGAATCAAATTTAATTCATCTAAAATGAAACATGTAACATTCATATTTGTTGGACGTTGTTAAAAAACTTCATCACGAGTCTGACTCGTCAAAATACGACAAGGGGTAAAGCAACAAATTTTAAGATTTTAACAAAAAAAGCAATGTTTCTAATTATACTCACTCCTTCGGTGCTGGACGTGCAGGTAACGAAAAAACAGTTAGTTCTTCATGTTGAAGTCGATCGTACTTGAAATTGTTTTTCTCCCGATCTTGTTCTGCTTCGAATTTGTTGACTTGTTATTTACTTACCCATCTGATATTTTTTAGTACGCTCGAAAAATGATTGCGTCTTCCGCGCAGTTTTTCTGTTTGCTCGAAATATTCTAATGTTATTGAAAGCACCGGTTCGTTGCACAATTTTTTTGTCGCGAGCATGATCGAATATTTTCGCGATAATTCGACATCGTGAGAACTGCAACTGTTATTACGGCTAAGTCAATTCCGATCACGGACAAAATACAGGCTATGCAAACATACGGCGGCACGTACACAGAGTGTCGGAACGATTTATTAAATACTGTACCGGCGGACATTGTTATGGTGCAGCTCCGCAAATATTATTTTTCGTTGGTACAAGAATCGATGTTATGCGGGTGCATCGGCGTTGCGTCTCTTTCTTTTCTTCACTGACGTCATTTTATTCGAGCGATCTCGTCAGGTGACTTGATTAGCAAAGAGACCCGTCTTCTGTCGTGAATTTTCAACAATTTTTTAAACGAACTTTCTTCGAAGCAACCATTTATTTTTTAACAATACCGAATTTTTGACAAAAATGCAGTAAACCTTTTTACATAGGCGTAGAAATCAATTCTTCCTGAATTCTTAATGAAAAATAATTACAGGAGCTTGTCCATTGAAAGATTTTATTATTCATAACTTCACGCTATCTCTGTGACAATTGTGCACAACTTAGAACTGTGAATTAACACTTGAGGTATTTTTTAACATCGTCAAAGATCTCGGCAGTACTTTATTAATTATTATATTAGCGTATCAAAACTGCGAGACAGTAGGAAAGAGATTTTTTTACTTGAAAAACAAAAATCTTTTCTCTGTGTACTATTATGTATTAACAAATTTGTAAGAAAGTTTAATCGTTTTCACTCTGTCTGAAATATTTGTTTAGGAAGTGATATTGTTCTTAACACCGTAACAATGTAAAACAACAAGAAAATTCGGTAGAAGTAATAAACATTTTTGTTGGTATATTTGAAAGATTTTATTTTTCAATTGTGGAGGGTGTCGTTCATTGAAACATTCACCATAGATTAGTTTATTTCATTACTTTATTTTAATAGTACAGTAGAACATCCACTATCCAAACTAACACATATAAATAAGAGAATATTTAGACAGTAGTGTGTTTCGGGTAACATAATTTCGACGTATATGACGGGAAACTTCTGGGTCCCACATTTTCGAATTTTGCGGTACAAATTCAACGTTTTATTCACTCGAAACGCTTTAATCCTCCGACTTCGGTGGGACTATTAAAACGTAAGAATATACTCTACTCGAAAACTTACGTATCTGAAATGAGCTCGTGATCTTCTAATGCAAATGAAAATGTTTGTTTACCGGAGTCTCCTTGAAATCACATTTCGTAAATTTAATTCGAGTATAATCAGCCACAGAAATCTATATATTGTAGAATGCGAGAAATTATATACGAAATCCAAAAATTAAAGTTAGAAAAATTACAAAACACTAATGTTTACTAAACTTATCCCATACCAGTTAAGGTTAATAAAAATAAGATGTAGGTCGCATATAAAATCTGTTTCTCGGGCATTGTTCGAGCAGAACAACAAATTACCTTACATGACCAGAAGTAACGTTCGAATCGAAGTAAATTAAATTATTTCTCAAATAATATAATAAATGTTTCCAAAAGAACAATCGATCGCTATTCGAATTGTTCGTAACAAAGCCACGCGTGTCGTGTTCCTAAGCATTCCAGGGCAAATTAAAAGTCAATCTTTGCGATGCTTTAAAAAATAAAAAGATTATCTCCTATTTATTTCGAAAGGATCAACTTAAACCAAGAATTGTTTTAAATTAAAAATACGATATACAAATATTTTCATACAAAAAACTATTATATCCTTTATTTCTTATATTCTTTTAAAATATATATGTATATATATATATCTATATTGTATTTATCTATATATCTATTTAACAATAAATTCTTTTAAATACTATTTTTTACATTAAACAATTTATACCTGAGTATAATAAAACACGTTCCTCGTATAATATTAATGTTTTCTTTCTTTCTCGAAGAAGCTTGCGTTAAATAAATTATACAAATAAATTTATGTGACTGACTATATGTAATTTAATTACCTAACCGAGGCCTGCTGACCGGGGATCTTCTCTCACAACGACAATCATAGATTTCAAAGTATACTTCGCAATAAACACGAGCACAGTGTAATTCACACTGTTGCAAATATTATGGCAGCATCGAATGAGGTGACTAAACTTTCTAGGAAGATACATTCAAATGAAAAAGATGTGTTAATTAGTGCTCCCCGGTTAACAGACGAAACGAACGAATTTCGATGTTTCCGATCGTTGAAATGAACCGTCCACTTCCTCCATCTTGTTTCACTGGAACGACCAGCTTTCTCGCCGCTTCGCGAATACAGAGCAAAATGTTATTAACAATATCGCTACCAGCAGTACGCACATCTATCATTATTTTCACCGAGAAAAGTCCTTAGAAGATAAGCTTCGCACGATACTGAATCTTAATCCTAAAAAGCGCGGTGCTTTCTCGGAGCTAACCTCGAAATCGTACCGAAACAAAATGGCCGCCGATGGGAATCGGTTCGTGCCGCGGAGTTTCGAACTCGATTCAAGTTGCAGGAAGAAAACACTGCGCTTTCATTTCACTCTATCTCTCTCTCTCTCGAATTTTCTATCTCGAGCACGCGACGCTCCACGGATCTATGCGCATGCCTCTCGCCCCGGATTAGCGTCCGCCAACCCGATCATCCGCGCGAATCCGTGAAACGTCGCGTTCGCAAAGACCAAAGTGTTTGCGCGGGTTCTCGATTGCGATCGGCAACGAAGCGTCATCGCCGAACGACGAAAAATATACACTTTTACACGAATGTACAATTTTCCAAGATTCTGTAGAGCGAGACGTTTGGATAATGGAGGTTTCACCATACATCTGCGCTTTGTTTTCCTCTCGAACTAACCACCATTACTTTGTTTTAATAATAGTCTACAGTAAACTTAGTACCTATTTATATTCACTATTTAATTACACATCGTAGAATATAGAAATGTCTACCTATATTCGAAGAATTTCACATTGATGAAAAGTGTACGAAGTTTTTCCACTGCCTATTGTTATATTCACCTGTCTTGTCGGAGAACCGATTACGCGATCGGATAATTTCCGAGGGAACAATTCTGCAAGGTGTCCGCGCAGCCGGTGATCAATGTTGTTCTTGTGACGCACACTGTGATCAAAAGGAAACCGGACTCAGTTTCCTTGCGACGCTATTAGAGCAAGATGGCTTTGCCGGTCACTTATCCAAGCCCTTGTGTGCCAGTCTACCGATTTTCATTGAGCTGCGCGTGTTTTAACGCGTGCTACATGCAATGCCTTGCCAGCTAACAATGTGTGCGTACCGAAGAATGGAAAGAATCAGACTATATTTGAGAAAGGATCTATCAATCAGCCAATAACTTTGCACTCGAAGCTATTTTAAATCGAAAATTAAACATTTCAACATTTGTAAATGTTTAGTAATCGATTAGATATCGACATATCTACTAATGTAAATAATATTGTGAATGGCACAGCAATTTTTATTGGTGACACTGAGACACCAATCGAGTGCTAAGTCGTAAGGAGTAAGGAGTCGTGAAGAAGTTGACCAGACCTGTTCTACAGCGTCAAACCGACGCCCGTTGAACTCCCATTTCATTTTGGCAGACCAGAAGAGGTTACAAGGGATAGCCATGCTCAAGCAGTTTGAGCTGCGGCAGATCTTTGTAATTTGACAATAAATTTCACAGCCACACGAACTCTACTAAATTGTTTACAACACATATCACGACATTCGCAGCTCGATGTAATTTGACACATTGATACACAAGGGGCGAAGCGACCAGCAAACCCCTCAATCTTGATCTGTACCTCCGGAAACTGACGGAGTCCGGTTTCTTCTCCTCGATCACATCTCATCCATGCACGGAAAACACTAGTCAGAATATTTCGCTGTTGTCATTACAAACAAAATAGCGAATTTATTAGTTTCCGAACATTTTCCGAGAAACCGAAGTGACCTCGAATCCACGGCCCCAAGGTTTATTTGAACCCGCTGCTCCCAGAGTTTCGTCCGACTTCTCATTTTCTGGCGGCTAACTTAAATAGGTCACAACAATTGGGTTCCGTCACGTTCGCATGGACTACTCAAAGTCAGAGAGAATTCGGCGATCCTCGTCCACTGTCGGAAAATCGAGGATTCCCCGCGCGAAGTTGGCCAATGAATAATTAGTTCCGAGAACGGAACCTTGAAAGTTCAATCGCAACGAACGTATGAAAGAACGATTAATTTTGTTCTGTTTAAAAATGTTTATGCGCACAGTTACAGAAAAATGAATTTTTCATCAGGCTTGGAAGATATTGTGTCCGTAGTCTCACATTTTCTTTAAACAGAAATACATTCTTCTTTACATGGATAAATAATCTCTCGCCGATTTCCGTAAAAAGATATTAGCGTGCAATGATGAAAACGTTATTATAAACATTTTACAATCTTTCCAATTGTTTCCAATTGTTGCGATCCGGATTGAATTAAGACGTAAACAATTAAAAAATGTTGTCGATAATTTTTAAAAAATATCTTTCAGCTAATAACTTTTTGCATCATTATAGCGCAATGATTATTTACGTAGAATGACGAGGAGAGTGTATTTATTTAGAGAAAGTATGCGTATCCATTTAATAAAATAGTACAATTGTCGATTGTAGTTGCATAATCTTCCAACGTATATTTTTGCAATTTTTTTTATTTCTAATATCAAAGGTTTCGTCTCTTGTATGTAAGCCACTGTAAAATTCTATTGTAATTGTGTTTGCTTTTAATAGTGCTCCGTTGAAATCTTATATCTCTTACTGTATGACACAGAAGTGCATGATGTAGTCATCAAAATAAAAAATCGGAGGTCTGTTTCGGGGAAACGCTGCAGGTGTAAAAGATTAACAGTTTGTTTGTTGTAACAACAGCAAAACGTTCTCCTATTCGAGGGGAACGTTGTCCGGTGTAGCCGAGTGAACACCTTGTGCACACGCAGAGAACGGAAGATTGTATTGAGCAGGTACGGTTAAAAGGAAATCATTATCGTACGCTTACGGTATTTCGATGTACAGGGTGTTTCGAAACGAACGGCACAATATGTCAGACTCGACGGCTCCCCGAACGAAATAAGTAAACGAAACAACCCGGACAATTCGCTGGAGAATTTCAGGTTTTCGTGCGTTCCAGGCGTGCCGGTAGTTGTGAAAGTAGCAAATAGGGAAACTCGAAGAATTTCTATTCGCTTGGTGCTGCATCGATTCGAGCGATATAATATAAAATATATCCAGCGATAAGTAATGCACGTAGGAAAATATTTTCTAATCAACGAAACCGTATCGAACGAGTACTTGAAAACCAGAAACGTTACACTTGTCAGTCCAGTTTCATAATTACTGGCACAATAATCGAGTTTTAGTGCTTAGACTGCGGATCGTAATGTGAACTCGCATTTCTTCAAAATTGAAACGCGAATAAATTTCTTCGCTAGGAATTTGGTTAAATAAAAGCAAGGTACTTTCGTGGACAGCCTTTATTGCATTTCATTTTTTTCTTGGCGACAACTATTTACATTTGTAAATGCATATACATCCGCAGTCTATTGTTCACCGTCTCTTCCCGATGGCGCGCCGTACATTCTGAAACACCTTGTACAAGTATAAAGACAACGATTCGGTGGCGCGCGGGATACACGCGAGCAAATATATTCTTCTGTTTTTCCTCTTTAACAATAAATGGCTTTATTTAATAGAAGACTTTGTACATACGGATAATATACACAATTACAATAACTACCGATGGTGGATGCGTCAGTATTCCTGTTGAGGAGGTCGTACGACAATGTTGAGGTAAAACAGGTGTTACATATTTAAAGAGCAAACTGAATAGAAATATATATAAACAAATACGTGAACGGGCAACTCGCAGTTTCTAACAACGAAAAGTTCCAACTGAGAATATTCGAACTATTCATCAAACTTTCTGGGACTGTAGAGCATGATCGTAGACTGAACAAAAAAAATATTCCGCTGAATTCATTCGGGTAGGGATGATATCAATGATCATGACTCGGTTGAAAAAAGAATTATTAATCCAGGGATGGGCATTTCTGTATCAATTGAGATAAAACCGTTCCCATCATAGCGGTCACTGAAAGAGCATATGTGCACATTTCTCAAATACAAGAAAGCATGTGTTGTAACAAACATTAGTGACATCTCTACTCTATGCTTACCCAAAGGAATTTTCTAGTTGATAGTTTGAGCCGCCATCCTGGTTTTTATAAAATAAGCTATGAGCTTCTAGGATTTGCATAAAGATCCGCCATCTACCAATGGCAGTCAGTCTCAGTGTTTATCTCCCTCTCAATTCCATTCAGTAAATATTGTAGATCAGGCTTGTCCACTTCTTCATTCCGCTAAGATGGGAGGTGACGTTCCCCCACTATTTTACACACACGCGACGGTCATACCACCAGAAGTGCATGGCGTTAAGGCTTAAGTAATGGGCGAACATTGATGGCGGGGATCGTGTGGCTCGCGACGAAGAAGAAGTTGGACAGGCCTGCTGTAGGTGTTAGCTAATTTTGCATACATGCAAAATTTGCTTAGAATCCACTATCAAGAGAAGTTGTAGTTGATCAACGGTTGAGGGTTGATCCGTTCAAGGTAAACTTTCACGAAATAGAAAAATGATTTTCCGGCCATAGTTCGTCGCGTTCTACAGTCCCCTAAGGTTTGACAGTAATCCGAATCCTCGAGTTTGCATACTTTCCTTGTGAGCCAGCTCTCCGAGCTTCGATCTCTGCAAATCGATTACTCATTCCCTAGCGCGAGGACTGTTCCTCTGCGACGAAACGGACCACCGGCGTGAGATCGATTAGAACTCTGTCGTTCGTGAACGACCGGGCGTATTTCTTCTAACAAATAATGCTTGACTCACCGATGAGCTGTGCGAGGGACGGTCCTCGGGCGTTTCACCTGACCGTCCAGCAACAAAGGTGACGGGTAAGGCGGGTACCTGCGCTAGTGGACCCACGAAGGTGGTGCAGATGGGGTCGCGGCGCTGCTGGTTACATAGACACCCGCGCTTCCGTTTCCGGTCGCTCCACCGACAATGTTGCTCTGCGACACCGAGCCGTTTTGCCCGACATTGCGATCGCTCACCTGGATCGCGGTCGTGCCCATCACACCCTGCTGGAAATTGAAGTCCAGCGTCCCGTCCATTGACAGCTCGTGCTTGATCACCTGGAACGTGAATTTGGTACTCTCGCTTAGAGGATCGTCCAACGAATTTCGATTCGAGGAAGCGCGATTGCCAAGAGGAGCCAACGGAACTTTGCACAACTGTTCATTAGACCTACCAGAGAATTTACCTATTATCCGTCACCGGGGTTCCCTTGTCGGGTACACTTGTACCACTGAACAAAATAAACCCTTTGCGGCTTCACGTGTCCCCTTTCTTTTACATTAGAATTTGCTACGACATCATAATCCCTTTGACTTGGAACAAAGCGTTAAAATAAAGCAAGCAATTTGAAATATAAACCCGCATTCTATACTAAGGCTTAATGTAGATCCTCTAAATAAAATTCATCATGATCACAGTAGCTTCTGTACTGTTCTGGGAAGCATAGATGACTCTAAAACCATAACTGATGAATGGACTGCGGATCTTTATGCATTTATGAAGAAACTGGTTGGCCGTATATATGAAACAGTAAAAAATTAAAAAAATTCAAGAATGTTGTAATGTTGCTTTTAATGTACAAAGTCGTTAAGGGATGAAATCAATTTTTATGTTATTTCTGATTCCCACGATCAATGCAGAACATTTTTATTTTGCATAAAGATCCGCTTTTAATTTAAGTTTGTGCCTGTTTGTGCAAAAGGGGCCGAGTGACTGGCTCATACGAGTACCAATAAAACAATGAGAACTTACTTCCTCGACATTGCAGTCGAATCCACCATGCAACGACTCGATATTGATATTCAAATCGTCAAGGATCGTGGAGCTATTCAACGCTCCCATCAACTGGCCCATCATTGTGCTCGGTGTAGGCCCGCACGGTGTTGGCGTCTGCGGTGGGCTAGCTGCCGTCGGCACGCTTTGCTGTTGTTGTTGCTGCTGCTGTTGTTGCTGTTGGCACTGTTGCGTCTGCATTATGTACTGCAGAGTCTGCTGCTGACTATTGCCCAGAGCTGTGGGACTCGGCTCGCTCTGCTGGTACGACGGTGACATCCCTGCCACTGGACTTGCGGTCTAACAGTTTTTTCGAAAGAAGAAAACAATCAAATACGTTCGCCTAGATTGAATAAAAAAATAGTGAAATATCAGGCTGTTCCATTAGTTTGGGTCGCAGATTGATTTTCCTATTCGCTACGTGTTTGATATTGTTTGAACACATTTTTAAGTATCTGGCAGAGTAGAGGGGCTGTACATTATACAACACAAAGAAAATTATGCATTAGGTACATTTATACAATATATCTATTGAAAATGTTTGCATAGACATTGTTATGAATCGTACGAGGTAATATATTCCATCACTTTCCTTATATAGGGGTAAGGTAGCAGCAACATTTCATAGACCATTAAACATTTAATACAACCCATAAGTTGGAAAGTGTCGGTGTAGAGAGATAGTACAAGAACAGATACTATAGGTAAAGTATGAGAATGATATGGAGAGTACAGAAGGTATAAAGATTATATGTAGAATAGTATAGAGGGTACAGTGAGTACAAAGTATAGAGTGTATACGCAGAAAAGAAAGCCTAATAGGTATGGAGTACTAGAGACTATAAAGTATACAGTGTAAAGATCCCTGGTAGAATAGAAAGGATATATGTAGATAGTATAGAAGGTATAGAGGCGATGAAATATGTAGGCTAGTATAGATGATTTCCTTATAGAAAGTATAGAGTATAGAAGTTATAGGTAGACTAGAAAGTATAACGGGTATAGAGGGATAGAAGTTATAGAAAGTGTAGAAAGTATAGAAAGTATAGAGCGTCTCGTATAGAGCCTATAAAGTGTATTTATTGTGAGTAGAGTTCAGCAAGTACATAATGTACAGAGTTTTCAGAAAGTACAAGAACCTGCCACCTTCGTATAGAGCCTAACTTGATTGTGTGAAGTTGATCGGAAAATGTCTACACCTAATACCTTTTATTTATATCAAATTTTATACAAATATATTAATGTTTACAAAAATATCACCGGTACGACTTTGTAGGACACAATTGGGCATTAATAAATTGGACATTCTGGTAATGATGGTTCGAATAAATGAAGTTCCACTGCAGTTCAATACCTTTTTATAATACTTTTTGAAAAAGGTCTTGTTAATATCCGTAAACTGGATTTTTCTGCTCACCATTTGACAAGCGCACGGTTGCAGACCGTGGATCGGGCATCTTTGCTGACTCGTGGTTTGAGGCGTTGGTTGCAAAGCGAACGAAGGCGATCGCGTGGAAATGCTGTTACTTCTCTGATACTGGGTCTCGTAATAAGATGGCGGCGGTCCGGTCTGCTGCTGATGGCTTGGTGGTGATGTCTGATACATTTGATAGGATTCCAGTTTCATCGTTTCCGCAAAGCTACCGGCTGCGTTCACGTTCATCGAAACAAGAATGGGAGGATCGATTAAACGTTTGACATGCAAATCGCACGATACGTTGTTCTACCCACGGTAAACGTTTATGCGAATTTTATGCGTTTATGGTTCTCGAAAATTGGGAAAACACTACTTAGTCGATAGTTCGTTCGTCATCAAAATATTTGACGACCGCAAGTTGTTTGAATAATAAGTGTAGGAGAAACTTGTAACGAGTGAATTAATCTATTAATGTCTATTATATGCAACATCTCAAAATTGAATTTAAGAACATAGAACTGACGCAACTTTTGCTTTTTCAGATTTTAGAAAACTGAAAGCTCTTTTCTTCTTTGCCGGAATATGTTGAAAAGAATTTGTATTTAGTGGACCGAGTCACCCTATTTTTAAGAAAAGTTCTTCAATCGTTTTGTATGAATAGTCTCTTTAAATTGAACGTGAGAAACAAGCATACGTAAATATAATGATGAAATATATTTGCAAGATATTGACACGTACCTAATTGTTCTGGGCTATACGAGGGAGCGTACGTAGGTGTCCAATCTGGTTTCCCAGAGAGCACCGGGATTGGACTTAATCGACCGCAGGAGGAGTCGTTGCTTAAAGCCCGAGGACTTGAATGAAAAATAATTTCAATGTTATTTAAACATGAGTATAAAAAACAATTAGAAAATGTCTGTATTTCAAACATATAAATCAAACACATCAATTTCTTATGTATCCATTTTCCTGATTAATTAACTTCTCAGTTTTATTATTTCGTTGAGACAAACAAAATGTAACAAGTATCAAACTTGCAAGGCTATTGCATTTTAATTTCTTTAAAATCAGTGCAAACTGAAATCTGTCGAACTAATCTGTTATTTCAAATGACAACATATACAGAGTAGATCATTAGATATTACTACGATTATTCACATTTTCATTTAAACACCTGTAACTAAATTCATTTTACAAATTCAAACAAATTCTTTCGTAACACGTGTTCAAAAACTGATTCCAGACGAAGACTGGCTCCTAATTTTTCTTTCAAAATTATTGGAATTATAAAAATGTTTTTATCGGAGGAAAATGTCTTATCACAAAACAATATACATCAGTCGCGTTTATTATTTAAATTATTTTTACCATACGACTCACCTTATCTAACAAAATGATTAACTACATAATGGGACTTGCTTATTTTTAAAGCAATTGTAAGAAACGGCAGGAAGTGAAGAGAAAAACACTTTCCCACGCAGCCTTGGCATCCCAAGTGTCCCAGGAGCGAGGATCAGCGTCGCCAGATCAGGGGAATTGATTTGAATCGAGAGGAAAAAGTTACCCTCTCTCTGCCAGTACTGGATGCAGTTACGTGACATTGTGACACACGCAAGACAGAGACGAAACGCGTCACGTGACCGGGCCGAGGCGGAAGCATGGGGCAACAGCGTTACAGAAAGGGAAAGTTAGAGTAGGGACACAAGTCTTAATCTTGGTCTATAATAATCTAAACACTGGCCAGAATGTCCTCGAATCCCTGCGCCGATATCTCCGCAGATCGTTTTCAGATTTAGGGGATGCGACGAAGAACAAGCACTTCAGGCAAGGTTGCTTTCCCCGGAAAATTCGCCCAGAAAATATCAACTACCCTGCAGGGGTGGGGCTCGATGAGGAAAACTTCTTTGTAGTAATTATGTTATTGTATCTATCAGCATGATTTCTTACACAATTTCTCTATTAGAAAGTCCTGCATCTTCATAAACCATTATCTTAATCTGCTCCTCCTTATTTAATCATTTACTCCGTGGCATATCCAACAAGATTGAAATAACTGAAAGTATTGTCGTTTTTGGTGGGAATGAATGGTGTACATTACAAGAAGGCTCCGTGGAGGCCTTGCTAGAGCATTTTTTAGTGAGACAGCGTGGTGTACTTCGGGCAATTACTTCGAGATATTTAGAGGGTCTTTTGGCATGAAGTTAGAGAGAGAGAGAGTAGAGCGTATTTTTTATCGAACCAGCGTGGTGGTAGCTTCGAGAGACAGGAACTATGACAATTTCACTAGTGATCGCGGTGCAATGTTAACAAGAACACACCTACCTACCCTTTTTCTTTGTTCTTTTACATCGCTTCTTTAACTGCTAGGTTATTAAGCGACGGGACCTACTGTTTATAAAGGTGGATTCCAAACCACCTATTTTCCCAACAACACCTGAAAAGCAACAACTAACTACGCTAGTCGCTAACAACCAGAAATTCACTCAACATCGATGAAAGACCCATGCAATTTTTAATGGAACTATTTCGCTGACTGTATCTGGCGAATCACCCAGATATTTGTATATTTGCAGTATCTATCTTTGTGAAATTTTGTGTGGAAAATGTTGAATTCAAGCTACCGGAAATCGGGGGAGAGCTGGAAGCCGCTTCCGTGTTGAAGAGGGCTATCAGGGAAATGATCAAGACCCTCGTTCACGCTGTTGCTCGGACTAGGTGTCGCGTCGGGTTGCAATCCGCCATTTCGCAGCGCCTCGATTTTCTTCCTCACGCGAGTACGTCGTCTGTCCACTTTACTGGTCTCCATTGTTATAGCCCTACGAAACACAACGACACACGTGAGACACTTCACTGCTCTCTACTTTGCACAAGTCGGGAAGACAATGTTCCGACTGTTTTACCTTCGTCGCGAGGACTTGCCAGGCTTCGCGTCCCGGTTGATCATCCACCAAGAACTCTTGCCGGTGCCTTCGTTCTGAACTCGCATGAATCTGCTGTGCAACGACAGGTTGTGTCTTATGGAGTTCTGCGAACAGAAAGAGCGTTCACTGGTCACGACGTGCGTTGAATATTCCCTGTCTCATTGTAACAATAACCCGCGTATCTACTTTCAACCTGCGTTTAGATTTCGTTCGTGTCCCCGTACGCAAAAACTGCTTCGGGGAATCTTACTTCGATTTGCATTCATAACGTAAAAATGCCCGGCGCAAAAGTCATTTGTATTACTTCAGGTACCTTGCGATCATTTTTGTTTCTATCTGTCAAAAGGAATTTTGAATCTGATTTTGATTCTGACGCATGAGATGTTGAATTTACATGGGCTCTTGGACTAAATCGTGTATCTTGAAACAGGAACGTATTTGGAATGTCTATTATCATTAAGGGACTGTCGTAAAGGTTGGGACAGTGCTGTTTTTCCACATTAACGCACTGGAAATGCCAATGTCGTGGTTGTCAACTTTATTTCTGTTTTTAAACAGACTTTTTATGAGCATTAGAAGCAACAAGTCGTGTCCAGTGTAGCGTGCCAGAAGCAAAGGCTAAAAATATGTCCTAAAAAGTTTCATTGTGTTTCTTACTCATTCGTTTTCAACTGAAATTAATTTTACTAGTTTAAATGTGTAAAAAGCATTGTGTGCACTTATTGCGATGTGAATTTGTCCTTTTTGTGTGTTTCGAAACAGCGTTTTCGGTTTAATCGATTAATCCTCTATTGCATGAATTTTTACGACGAGTTGAAAAAAATATATATGGCTGTTAGTCTACTTAAAAATGAGTGTGGTATGAAATAAATAATAAAATTTTATTAGAAAATGTTGTTTATTGTATTTTATGACTGTTCCTGTATGGGTACTTTATACATATGCGGTTTTATTCATAAGTGCAATGTTCCCACTTGGAACCAACATGCTCGGAGTTTTCATCCGGAATTTTTTAGCGTAATTCTCATCCTATGAGATTTTATAGCTGAAGAAACGAAACGTGTCCCAACTTTTATCGAAACAAATACGGTCCTACGAATTTTTCGATGAACTGCGGCTGACAGATCGCGATCAGAGGAACGCGAACGTAGAGAGAAAGATGATTTCGGCAATTACGTTCCCAGAGCGAGACAACTGCGGTGTCGCGAATTTTCTAATGGACCCTATCCCATCCGTTTCCCCTGCAACAGTATAATTTCAATTTCGCCGAAATTTACGAGCCTCGGACCCGAAGTACGTCTCCTCTCTTCACCGACTGTCTCGCCGTTATCGATATTTCGATTCGAGCTTCTTTATTGTCTTGCGCTCGCGGGTAACGCGACCAACTGAAATCTACACGGGCGATTGCATTGTCAGGCTCGTTTCGTGTCGTGTACAAAATCGATCCGGGAGACTGAGTCACAAGAGATAGGTTTTATAATACTGTTCTCCGTAGGACAGAGACATGTTCCTCCTGGCTTGTTCATTAGGCAAATTGAATCGGCTACGGCGCTCCGGTACTTCCTCCCAAAAATTTTCGGAAAAGCTTCTACCCTAATATGAAAGTAGCGTCGCGAAGCGATAACAATTTCCCTTCGTCTTCGTCTTCCATGCGAAACGAGGCTGGGCGGAGGGGGCTTTTAAGTAAAGAGGGCACGATACCGCGGCAAATAAAAATTACTTTTTCGAAATTGCGCAGCCGAGGAGGAAAGCACGATTGAATTGCTTAAACACACGGTATGCTCGAGAAGCTCTTCCCGACTGATTTTTTTACAGCCACCCCATATCCGGAGCAGAGTCGCCAGATGAGGGGAGCGTGCCAAGTTACACCTCTTACCCCCTCTCTGCCTGTACAGGATTAGTCACGTGATATTGTGACGCATGCACCACCGAGGAAGAAGTGGGGGGAATAGCGTCGTAGAAGGGGAAAGTAGAGTGGGGACCAGAGTTGGGCAAACTCTGGTCACAATTATGATTATTGACTAATAACTTCATAAGCTCTACAAAAGTGACTAATAATTAATAACTAAGTAGATACTTGAGCGTGACTAATGAGTAATGACTACATATGTATTTGAGCGTAATGACTAATGAATAATGACTAAATTTTTATTAAGAATGAATATTGAATATTGACTATAATGGCATAACTAATTACTAAATACGCAATCTGAATTTCATGATGACTAATGACTAAAAATGGTTACAAGTTAAAATAAGACATAATAATAACAAAAAAATATCCAATTAGTTTATAAACATAGAAAATACAGATTATGATAAATTATGCTGACGAGAAAGGAAAAGGCAGTTGAATAGGAATAGTTTCCCAGATTTTCTTATTTTATTTTTGTGAAGAAAATAGATTACAAAAAATTTTTATAAACCGTTATGAGTAGAGAGTAATAATAACATTGTATATTATTTATATTGTATATTATTTTTATAAGGCAACGTTTACCAGTTTAAAGTTTGGTACTTAACTACCTGGTACACTTGGTTTAATCTTTGATTGAATTTTTGACGAGATCAATCTTTCACGTGAAAATTGAAGGAAATGGAGGACTGCTGATCATTTTATAATTCCTCCGATCTGGAAAAGATACTGACTCTTGATATTTCTTGTTGCATATTCTTGTGGCCGATATCATAACATTTTCAAAACACCACCTGTGCGTTTTGCACAAGCCGTTCTTGAGATAGGAACTGTCACAACTGACATGCCGTCGGCATTGGTATTACTCGGGGAGGTTGTCCAGCTGGACTTTGGACATTGACTTTGATAATTCATATCTTCCAGCGTTGCTCGTACAAAAGACACGTTTTGAAGACGTTTCGATGTCAGTCATGAGAATATACGATAAAAAGTGAAGGCATCTTCTGAATAGTTTAAATGTGACTTTTACAGGGATTCGCAAGATCATTGCAGGAGCTAGGTGCACCTCTTCTTTCATACTTTATAACTGAACTTAATACTGTTACATTGAACGGGTCAGTAAAAATTAACACCCCCAAGTATTTTAAAAATTACAGGAAATGCAGAAAGAATTGTCGATTTTATGATCCTTCTTAAAGTAACTATATTGATAAGAGAGTTGATATTATTACATATATTATACAGGG
>CM052246.1:1696806-1717646 GCA_028455795.1 Lasioglossum marginatum
GGTCTAGACTCTGGGGCCGAGTCGATAAAAGAATCTATTACCGCGGCGGGGTCCAGAAGAACACAGACCACGAAATTTTTCAGCTTCCGCGAGATCACGATATATCTGTTTCTTTATCTGCCGGGAGAATCGGTTTTTCGAGTCTGACGGAGCACGGCGATTCCCTACCGAGAAGATATCCGATCTTTTCTACGGACTCTGATTAGCAACCTCTTAGCTGACCTTAAATGCGAACGTATTTTCACTATTTCGTTGTGCAATGAACATCGACGATACGCGTTTCGAAAACCGTTATCTGACATTGTTTTTTATGCTAGTTGTGATAAACAAACGGATCGAGTTTATGGGGTTGGGACGTTAGTGTTAGCAAGCTCATATACAGGGTGTCCCACGTAACAGTTTTCACGATTTTTTAAGTACTTGCGATAATCTGACAAAAGATATTTTCAACAAAAGTTGATCAGTTTTCTTAATTTCAGTTGGCTTAATTTTGTACGACTGTAAAACGTCCGATTTTAGAATGCAAGTGTTTCTATGCATTTGCGACAAAATGAACAGATGCAATTTAAGTGCAGTATAAAAATATTAGAAGAATTAAAAAACACTATTATATTAATAATTTTCCAATCAATAAAAAATAATACATACATTGATGTATACATCAATTCTTTCAAACATACTTTTAAACTACACAGAACAATCTCGAGTGCTTCCTAAACCTGCAGAGTTTAATGACTTTTAGAAAACCCGTTTGGCAAGGACATTCCGAGGACCGCTAGGATTAGGAGCAGATAAAAGAAATCGAATTTTTCGGCCAATGAAACGGAAGTCTCCTGAAAAGCGCGTACCCTCAGAAATCCTTAAAATATGGCAGAATCGCCACGAGTAGGAGTGCGAGTGTGTTTCTCTATGCGCGACGGTTCGCCACAGTGTAACACGCGGACTTCGGGACGGGGTAGACGTGCATTGTCCGCGGGGAAGAAAGGAGGTAGGTAAGAGAGCGAGAGGAACTAGCATAGTGGAATGCGAATCGGCCGATCAAAGGAGGAAGCGAGCCGAGGTGAATGGAGCCGGGAGTACCGAGCCTGTTCTCGGTATCTGCGAGCAAGGAAATGGGAAGAGAACTGATTGGAGCTGTTAACGTAAATACGCAAGAATCGACGTGCGCGATCGGAAATCGGGATTAGCGAATTGGCTCACTGTTTCCCTCTTATATCCACTTCCGCCCGGTCTTCCTATTATTCTCTTTCCTCTCCGGGCAACTCTCTTTTTCTTTCTATCATCCCCGCTTCCTCGTCCTTGTTACTTTAGTTTCTTTCTCTCCGTCTCTTTCCCCCTTTCGGTATCTGTGCGTTTCTCTCTCTCTTGTTCGGCCAATGCTGCCAGTTCACTGCCGTCCGAATTGAACGTTCGATCTCGCATTTGGCTGCCAGTCCAGGTCCTTGATTTAAGTGGTTGCAATCGGCCGGAATCCGCTCGCCGGTACAGCTTGCGAGACTCGAGGCGAATTAACCGAGTCTTCTTGTCGCAGAATTACAAGCGCGAGTGTAGTCGTGCCTCCTTCCTGATATCTCTTGGCACACGCCCCGAACCCCAGGGCGGAACATGCTCGCTTTGTTAGCTTACTTAAGGACCCCGATTTTTCGGACTCGCCCGGAGCACGACGATGAACACCGCGTGCACTCGTCGCACACAATGCTGTGAGACGCCAGAGGCGTTCAGGTGTGATCTGTTATCGATAAATATCGGCACAATTACAGTCGCATGTGGAATGTCCGATTTTGAACAGTAACTTTAACACTAGGTTTACGGAGCTCTAGAAATAACTATTTCACATTATTGTATAAACATAACAAGAATGTGTCTATCCAAATTTTTGGCCATTTCTCCAATAATGTATTCCAAAAGAAATAAATTTGGTAAATAATTCCTCAGGGAAACATCTTTACAATCTCAATAATCGCACATTAAGAATATTAGAAGCCGTCATTTTGACGGGTCCCGTAAACCTAGTGTTAAACAAACTTTTCTTCTACACGAACTTATTGAGCGAAACAAGCACCATTGTCTATGTTAGGATTTGTCGGTTTTCAAAAACCGGTTTCTCCAATAAAAAAAAACGCGGTTTTAAATTTATACATAACACTTATATATCTTCCAGTAAATTTCTTCCAGTAGCTACAAAAACTGACATTATTAAGTTATCCGGACAGATATTATCAAGATTATACAGGATGGAAATTATAAAGCGTTACAATCGAAAATCTCCGAAAATATTGATTATACGCAAAAATGTTTCAGATGAAAGTTGTTCAATACCGAGGGGGACATCATGTGGTGGAACTTTTATTTTTCCCGGTGGACACACCAAGGTGAGATGAAGTTTCAACTTTCTTTTTTTAAATAGAATGATACGTTTTTTTATCCACCATCAAATAGTGCGTTTCAAGACGAATTCAACGACCTATGACTCAAGGTCATTATTTTTTTATCCACGCAATGAATTTTAATGAATAAGATATTCTCCCTTTTGTTCAATGATCGTTTGCCAAAAAGAATGAATAAGAAAATATTTTATCGATCAATGTTCATCGCTTGAATAAAGAAATTCTGTTTTATTTCAGCTTAAAATACCGAAATTACTTTCTTGCTAACCCAATACTAAGCATGAATTATTTTATTTTGCAATTTTCCAAAATTCCAGACTCATCGACTGCCTCCGCGATTTACTCGTAAATGTCGGCGAGTTTGTGCCTTTAAATTCCCGTAAGTTAAACGCGACTATGGCAGTGAGCTCTGCCACTTGTATTGAAAAATTGAACATAATAGCAGAGGCGAGAGTGTGCACGCGACGATTCCAACGATGGTCGTTGCAGCATGATTAAAGAATGAATTCGACGATAGCGGATTGATTGTAACCGCGATCGGCCGAATGAAAAATTCAATCACTCGCGGCGACTTTGACTAACGATCGCGGTTTGTTATGCAGATCGGTCAGCTCTCTTTGACCGATGTCATTGCGAATTCTTTTTGACGAATTGTTCTGGCCAGCTAAGATACACACAAACGCTACACGCGCACCTGCAATCAATAACAAGGACGATTGATTTTGCCAGGTTTGTATAACAATTAGCTTGATCGAATCTCGTCGAATTTGTGTAATTGAAGTCCTTGGTGCAACAATCGGACAAATCCATTTTTCAGTAAAATCGTGCTTATTGAAATTTCACATGAGTTTCTACATTGTGCAGATTGTTTGAGGTACGAATTAAATAATTTTCAGAATCTTGACTTACCCAGTTTTTGCACCAAGGTCGTCAATTCTTGAGATATGAAACAAAATTTTTTCGTGTTGAATATTAAGAAATACGGAGCAAAAAGGTTTCAACTGTTTGAAAATTAAGAAAACAAAATCGGTGTTCCGATCTACTCTCATAGATCGTTATTCTCAAAATTATAAAGCAACCACAAAATTAAATGAATTAACTAAGCCCGAGCAATTTTAAATAAAACGATCTGGGAATCTTTTAAATTATTATAGAAGACTCTGGCATAAATAAAAATATCTGACATCTTCTTTCACAAATAAACTTCATTGTTCATAGACATATTGCAATCAAAGTCTTTGGAAATTCATTGTCATAATAATCATACAGTTTCTCTCAGATTAATACCAACGAAATTTTAACTTATTAGACTACGGATTTTATGCATATATACGTCAAATACAAAATTGACGGATAGGTTAGAAGGATCTAACAATAAGTATATTGTTATATAGTATGCTAAATGTTATATATACATATGCATTTATGTATACATATATAGATATTGTTATATTGTATTATTTGACTGACTTTTCAAGGTCATTAAAAGCGAAAGTATAATTTCATTTAACGTCAGTCTCTCACAATAAACTCGGACAATTTTTTATTTGCATAAAAATCTGCAGTCTATTTATTATTCTAGTAAATGAAAATTCTCTTATGTGAACTAGTTCATACAATGGTGATTCTAATATTTAATGGTGATTCTAATATTTAATGGTGATTCTAATATTTAATGGCGATTCTAATATTCAATATTACACGATCTAATAACGTCGCCAGATTAAGACTTGTGTCCTCACGCTACGTTCCCCTTCTATATTTTCCTGCGTCAACCGATTTCGATGAAATTTTCAGTATCTGTATAACTAACATAGATCCACAAAACGTATATTTTAAATTTTCATTAAGGGCCCAAATAAAAAAGTTTTTATTTTTGCACCCTTGTAGATTGTAATTTTTGGAAAATCTTTTTTGCAGATCATTTAGTAAACCAATGCTTCTAATTGCTTGCAAAACATCGGGTCGTTTGGTACAATTATAAAAAAGTTATTCTGTTTTAAAGGGCGTACGAATACTTTGGTCCACCACTGTAAATTCGAGGATCCAAAACCGAATGGCGGGAGGATTTTTGGTGGATTCGTAATTTTATCCTGGTTGAGTCGTTCCTGGGCTAGGGACAGCGACGAATAATGGATATTCTGTCGTTGATAGAGAAGGCAAGGGAGAACGCGCACATAGGGGTCTTCCCGATAAATTCCACCTATATTTTTCACGGCGAAGCCATCGCGCTACCACGTTCTCATAACCAGCACAAATTGTGCAAAAATACTGCCGCGTATAAATTGTGGCGAAATCGGCGTGCGCCGACAGTCCCGGAACTCCCGGATCTAATTCGAGCGAAAGCATTCTCTACTTCTGACCGATATCCTCCTCCGTGCGCACTGCGAGCGCCGATGCGATGGCAAAAGTGTCCCCGTATTAATTTTTAAAGGTGTCTGCCACGTCCAGTTCCGGTCCACCGTTTAATAGATGCTGTCGGATGTCTTCCTTTAGTCTCCATCCGCGAATTCTTTCTGCCTCGTGCTAAATTAATACTTACTGCCGCGGGATTTTTAATGCGGGCTACTATACAGGGTGGTTCACGGAATCGTGACAAGTACAGTTACAAGAAATAACATCAGAGAAAAAGGAGGAATGGTTTAACACTAAACCTACCACTGCCGGTCAAATGACCGGTTTTATATTTTTCATTTCATCATTATTGAGATTATGAAGTTGCATACATGGAAATTGATTTGATAACTTTTTTCATCCAAGCACATATTGTAATAAAAATTGCACAAGATCTAAATAAACAGAGCCTTGTCATTTTTATAAGCTAAGACATTTTAATCGCTTTTAGTGTTTAGTGTTAAAGAGTAGGACTTTTCTTTTCTTTAACCCTTTGCAAGCTATTTCCAAGCTATTCTAACTCGAAAATTAATAATTTCTTTCGATTTAGAATATTTCCTATGATTAGAAATAGAACATTCCCTATGATTTTTGAAATTTTGTGTATATGAAATTGGTATAAATACCTCATACAATACCTAAATGTTTAGTAATTGATTAGATACCGATATATTTAATAATCTAAACAATATTTCGAATAATGCTACAGCAATTTTTAGTGCCGCCTCAGAGTCGCTATTGGAGTGCTAAGGGTTAAAGTTCAATGGTCCATGTGCAATCAACAATTGCATTATTTTCTAAAATGAAAACTTTTTAAACATAGATAGATTCCTTAGCATTCGGGTGAAATGGCAAAAAAATTATTAGTTACCGAGATCACCTTCAGAATAGTTTTTTAATACAGAATATAATAGTTAAATAAGACGGGGATTAAGAAATAATAAAGCATTAGCGGATTAATGTATTTTTTTCTACAATTGGAGACCCTGATATAGGATTTAGCTTCTCGAGGAAAATATTTTCGAAAACATTGGTCCGCGAAGATTCGAGAATTACGGGATGAAGAGTGGCCGGAATTTTGAATTTGTTGCGGTCGTCCGTTTGAAAGGAAACTACATTTCGCGACCGGGGACGAAGAAATCGCTCGGGGGTCGTCGATCCTGGCCGGCGACGAGCGGAAGTAAACGAGATCGCGAAAAAAAGATCTCGGAAACGTGAGGACCGAAGGTAGAAGCAGTCGAGAAGAAAAAAGACGAGCAGCCAGAACAAAACAGGAGCAGAGAAAATTCGTCGCCCGCGAACCGACCGTGAGAGATCCAGTTCGGACATCCTTCTTCCAGCTTTCCCCCGATCTGCCGCTTCTTTAGGAACAACTCAGGTTAGGTTGGGGACGGCGGTAATTCACGCGAAGGCATGATGGATGCCCTTGACGCCCACGCGACGTCGCGACGCCTGCCTGGGCCAACGTCGAATCCTCCTAACTCGGCTACGAGCCGGAGAGCATGCGAACACTGAATCTCGGATCTCGGGTCCCGCTCTTGCGTGACGATCATCTCGCAAATTGGTTAATTGCCCGTGGACGTAAAATCGTGAAGGACGTGCCACCGATTTTGCAGATCACAGTGGCTCAAATGGAATTAGCTCAGCAATATTCATTTTCGAATCAACAAAAACTGTGTCAATGTGATCTACAGGGTGTCCCAAAAGTCTACTTCCTTAATAGGGATGATAGCTGAGCTGATTTAAAGTAATTTTTTCCTTTACAAAAATATTCCCCGCGGCTTCGTTAAGACGGTAGACTCGTTTCCATTGCAAGGGTGCGGGATTCGCGTCCTCATTTCTCGATAATACAAAAATGGGATTTTTCAGTAGTCAAAAACGCTAGATAAAAGATCGATCTAAAATTTTCGCATAGGAAAAAAGAAATTCTAAATGACTAGAAATCACCCCTTTCAAGGAACTACAACATTTTTGGAATTTCTACAATGTATTGGGTTGGAACGAAAGTTCGTAGCGTTGTAAATTAAAATTGAAAGCTAAAGTTCAGATATTTATTGAATAACATATTTTCCATTCTGTTCTATTACTTTTTGCCATTTTCGAGGTATTCTCATGTTATTGAATAAACATATGGATGGATACCTTAATTGTATCTTTGATTATTAATTTGAAAACGCTACGAACTTTCTTTCCAACCCAATATTTTCGAGAAAGATATGTGCATCTCAGAAGATAATGTGCAATTTTTAAATTATAATGCAGTTTCGTTGTTGCACGACTCTTGTTTACGAAGTGATAAAATTTGTACTGAATATTTGGAACTATCCGAAAACCGAAGATTCGGTGTGTCAATACTTTTCGGAGTCGCTATACTGTAGCGACATCGACACAGGTTCGTTTTTCAGTTCCACTTAATTACAGGCGCACGCATCGCGGCAACGTGCCTGATAATTCGTTATGTAACGGAAACACGAATCTCATGCACACATTTCCATGCGATAAAACTACCATCGGATAAGATAATCGAGTAGAGCTTTCAGGTGCATTGACATATGCGAGCAATCTGAACAGTAAAATACGAAGAAACACTATTTGATCGATGCCACTGGCGTTCTCTTCCGTAGGAGAATCAACAAAAACGTTCACGTGTTCTCAAATCTACAGCGAATCAACACAATATTGGCATACCACTTGGATTCTCTTTTTAGAAGTTAGAACAATTAGTTTAGGTGCAAAAAATATTTTGAAAAAATTGCAATTGGTCGGAATTAGAGAGAAAATACATTTTGCAGAGCTGTGTCAATTATACATATTCTGAAAATGTTTCTCGCATCGACCGATTTTGATGAAATTTTCAGAATATGTGTAATCGATACAGATCTACAAAATTTATATTTTAAATTTTCGACACGTGAAAAAGTTGTAAACAGCAACTGTTAGTATTTCCTCTGTAATTCCTTTTCGCATAAACTAATTGTTCTCTTCTCTACTCTTCAAGAAGATCCAAATCGTATGATCCAATATTAGAAAGCTATGGTCCCTTAAAAAGTGTGTCAATAGTATTTCGATTCGTTAGATTAACGAAATATGAAATAGAATGATTTCTATAAAAAGTCCGGGATATCTTTAATCAATGTGTGATGAATATAGAGCAGCCGAAGGCTGTAATGCTAAGCATTCCCTATGGGATTTAAGAATTATCTCTCGCGGAGGAAAAACACTTGAGACATATATCACATGTAAGAATCTTAACGCATTATCAACAGGTGAGCCAACTTACTGTCTGGTCGACTTCAATCAAACTCGAAACGTGTCTACTAGACTTTGCAGTAAAAAGGTATCAATAAATTGAAAATATAGGGCAGTTATTATAAATTTTTAGTCACCTTGTCCCCAGATTAGAATCGAATAAGAAATAATGCGAATCCAGATCAAGCAACCTAGCAATTGCAAAACACATCTGTCGCTTCTTTCGCAAGTAAGTCCACCTTTTCATTGCCAACAAGACCAATATGAACTTAATATAGTTTTGATTATTGTTATTAGATACAAAAGTAAGTTATATTGAAAAATTTATATAACATTTCGAATATTCAACGACTGACACAAAAAAGATTTTTGTATTTATTGTATTAGTTGAATGTACATTATTGCTTATAAATACACTGCGGATCTTTATGCATTTATAGCAAAATTTAGTTGATGAAATTCAAAATTGTTGGGCAATTGTAAAAATTGAAGATGTCAATTAAATTCATTAAGAAAAGAAACAACATTCAATTTGGCTTCTACTTCTTGCAATCGATGCAGATCATTTTTATTGTGCATAAAGATCCGCGGTTTATTTATTAAAATGAAATGGGTGTAATTTGAAACAGCAGAGAGATCAAAATAATTTCAAAATGTCGACACATTGTTTAAAATTTCATAAAACTACAAACGAGGAGTAGTCTTATTTGGTTGAGGCGTCTTGCAATTACTGCAAACAATTCTTATTTTGCACAGAGATCCTATTGTTGATACTGCACGAGACCTTACCGGTCGACGATTCAAACAATATCGCGGATACATCGTCCGCGAGAAAGGAGACAAAAGAGAAGACGCGTTCAATGAGAAAGAAAAGGGGATCTATTTTCCACGTGACGAATGCACAACGCGACACGTTTGAAAATCCTTCGCCTTTTCCCGAGGAACTCGGCGGAACTGAACCTGTTTATGATGTCCGGGTTTTCGCCCTCGTAATTAATAACCGCGAGTGATGCGAGAAACTCGCCAGAGACCGATAAGACGTCGCGAAGTCGGCGACAAGAATGTTTTCTTCGTCTGTGAGACAGATAAAAAGAGAAAAATGGGACACTCAGAGGTTCCGATACACGGCATCCTTGGCAAATTAATTTCATCTCGGTATTTCTCTTTTATCCCTTCGTTTTTTTTTCACATTCTGTTCGGGCGAGTGCCGTTCGAGGTCAGGAAAATGGTTATTCGATTCCTCGTCGGAAGTCTATTGAATTGCGCGTGTTTTTTCTCGATAATTCGCTAGTTCGGAGATATATTTCAGGAGAAAATACTTTATGATGTTGATAACGACTCTGATTTTTGTTGGTGGTAATTCTCTGACGCGGCAGCGGCTTCGTGTGTGGTAAAAAGAACGGCGAACAAATATGTAACGTAATTAAGTGAAAACGTCGGTAAAAGATGGATATTTGCAGGGGAATATATTCTAAATGTGCTGAAGTATAACGGGAAATAATAAGATTGTTATTGTGAATTTGTTTTCTCCCCATTTTTGTAGAAGAATTTCGCATGAAGATATTTAATTTCAGTGATGAAAAATGGATATATGAGAATGTACCTTTTAATAGGAAACCCTGTGTTTCTATTAAATGATTATACTTTTCGATAGCGTACATAAAATAGACGAATAACGTAATAATATTGAGTATTCTTTGTAATAACTATTTTAAAAAGATATTTTAATTGTAAATGATTACACTTTTCGATAGTGTACATAAAATAGTCGAATAACGTTAAAATATTGATTATAATCCGCAGTACTTGATTGAAAAATAGCTACAAACATTACAATCTCCTCTTTATGGACAGATTTTGCGCTCAAAACATCCATTTTAGTAAAAACGGTATATAGCACAAAAAGTAGAAATCTCAAGCTTTAAAATGGTTGTTTTTTCATCAAATTTTGACAAATTTTAGCAAAGTTACAGCAGTTTCAATATTGAGCGAATTTTGAACTAGCTGTGCGACGTTAAGGAAAGAAAGAAGAAGGGGTTGTTTTCAATTCGAAATAATATTTCATCCCTCTCTGGTTAATATTAATCGCGTTTTGTGCGCAACGTGAGCCTGGAGAGTCATCCATTTCGCGCCTAATTCCGTCAAGCGAGTAACAGGAGTCGCGCGCAGGGTCAAGCCAGGAGGCGCGAGTCATTAATTGTTCGTCGGACGTATCAGAAAAACGTGAAGGAGCGCTAATTGATCGTTTAAATGGATATCCGAAGTCGGTGGCGTGCGCGCGAGCGTGTTCAAGTAGGAAGGCTGGCAAAAAGAGGTGCTTATGTCGACGAACAACCGATTTAGTGCCTTCGCGATAAGCGTGCGGGATCGGCCGCGTAAAAATAGATTGTCTATTACAAAGAGGAGACCTTTATCGTGTTTGCGATAGGGCGAGTTTATGGACTGCTTGTGTGTGCAATAAAGGAACCATCGTTTACGCCGCGGCGTGGCCGAGCGAGCGTCCCGCGAATTTGTTATGCGGGGAAAACTTCCGGCGAACGGCTTTCCACGAGTGGAATGCCGGAAAGATGAGCCACAATGAGTCGACAAACGGCGGAACGTAACCGAAACGAGGAAGTGCCAACTGTCAGGATACACCGTACACTGATCCTTCAATTTTCTCGAGTAGCATTCTTTGATTCTATCACATTTTTCAGAGTGCTGCGACCACAGTTGCCAGATTACAACTTGTGTCCTCACTCTACCTTCCCCTTCTTCGGCGCTATTCTCCCACGCTTCCGTCCGTCACGTGACGCGTTTCGTCTGTGTCGTGCATGTGTCACAAAGACAAATTTATTCATATACGACACAATAATCTTCAAGGTCATACGAGGTCAGACATGAAGAATACTTGTAAACACATTAGGACGAAATATTCTAAATGTTCCTTCCAGTCCTGACCTTGTGTGTTGTGGACAGCGCGTGTAAAAGGAGACCGCGCGAAAAGGGGGCGTAGCTCTCGAAAATCGACCGAAACGAGCACTTCTTGCCGATCTCTGGATTAGACTGTAACTTTAATAGCCTGCTAAAGTAACAGTTTGATCATGATTCTCATAGTGCTTTATGAGGAAGAATAGACTTTTGTTTGCAACTAGATATGCAAATATAAACTGGAATTTGGTAATCTCACCTCTGTTTACAGACACAGAACCAACTATAAGGAAATTCCGCCTGTTCCCAATTCTACTATCGCGGCTTATGTTGTACGACCCGAATTTGATCATTACCTGGAACAGAAAGAAGAAATTATGTACTAGATGAATTAAAGCATCATAATTATAATATTATAAATCATTCGTGGGCGTAAATTACACGAAAACGTAAAAGTTAGAAGAAAGTGCAAGTTGATTACGTAAGGAAACTCGAATGACTGTCACGTTTGTTAATAATACAGCAATGTTGTAGCAAGATGAAAGAGAAGAATGAATAATGAAAAGGAAAAACGAAGAAACAGAAATAGTCTCTTCCCTACACACTCCGAGGCATTTGTTGCCATAGGAACGACTTTAAGACGCTACGTAAGCCAGACATAAAGGACGTCTGGTGCGACAATAACGTTGAGAGCAATTGTTTAATTGGCAGGTAAGAAAGAGATTGGAATTTTTATTACTTATTTCAGAAACGTTCGGAACGAACTGTCCTGCATGCGAAAACAGTCGCTCATCTGTTCGCGTCATGATTCAACTAAAATGTTCATAGGACGTAATTTGCATTGACTGGAGCCAACAGTAATTTATTTCCTGCATCAATTAATGTATCATATCGACATCGAAGTGGGACCAATATTGATATTCGTGTTTCGTGTTTCGTCACGTTCGTCGTAGTCGTTTCTGACAGAAATGCATGAACTTAGTCAATCTTAAATTAGCTATACATACGTATATTATATGTATAAATATACATATGAAGAATGAACGTTGTCTCTTTGACGATTTCCACCTATATTCACATAAATACACATTTATCACTGTGACACATTTATGGTACACATTTATGATCGATTAATGTTTTCGTAATTATGCAATTAGAATAGTCCATACCCTTATAAGCATCGAATTGACTTGAATCGAGGAGAAACAGCTACCCCTTCTCTGCTATTAGGTTGCTGCACATAAAATGTCGGATTTTTGTGAATATTTGTCTCCCTGCTATCGTTATGCTATTATTTTTGACATAACCTTTTCTATAGTCTTGTCGTCTGTTACCAGAGTTATATTTTGATGAGAAAGTTTTCTTCCAAATTGTAAATTTTCGAAATTTATTTTGAATTTTCTGTAAATATGGATTCTTCTCATATTCGTGTAATTTTTTTATACGAGTATAAACTTGGCAGTATTGCTGCAAAAACTACTCGTAATATCAAGCTTTTGGGGGGAACAGTGTGAACGAGAGGAAAGTGCAGCGTTGGTTCGCGAAGTTTCGTTCTGGAGATTTTTCCCTAAAAAATGAGCCGCTAGGAATACCCAAAAGGTCTGTAAATAACGGTGTTTTGAAAAGATTAGTGCAAACAAATTCAAGTGTAACGGCTATGCAACTTTCATTATCCTGTATACCCATATGCGATGGAATCCAGCAAAGTGTAATGGATTTGCCGGTTTCAACAGTTTAATTGTTTATATCTTTAAAACTATTGAGTAGCTACACCTAATATTTTGCAGACATAATTAGGGATCCATATACCATCGTCTCACAAAAAATTATCAAAATCGAAATCGGACACTTGGGGTGCTCCCCTTGTGAGACCGTATTTTTTGCGTAGCCATCATCCGACGGACGAACAGTACAATATCTTATCGAAGGGAGCGATTCGCGACACGATAGGCAACTGGGTTAGCCGGCAAGATGTCCCGTAACCTTCTTCCACATCCCATCTTCTGAAAAAGGGTCAGCCTCGATCGCCATTCTGAAAACCGCCCGAAAACTTGGACGTATCCGTCTTCGGGACACACCGATCTGCTCCTATTTCTCTCATTGTTCGTCCGCCGGTATTCATGCGTTGGCTCCGCCGCAGAGCTAGCGGAGCAACTCTCGTGCAGTCCTACAATTATTATGCTAATACCGGGAAATAAAGCTCGGTGGCTCTGTCCCCCGTCTTCATCCCTCTCAGTCTGCCGAACCCGCCGCCTTATTTCTCTCCTAGTTCTCTCTTTCTTTCTCCGCAAGTTAGTTCCTCTCTTGTCCGCCTTCTTCTCTGGATGTTGGTTTTTGTCTCCCTGACCAGTCACCGTTTTCTTTCTTATTCCCCGGTCCGATTTCATGCGAGGTTCCGCTATTATTATTAAATGGAATCTCAAGGCTGGCCGGTCGATCGATATTTATCGGATTGCATCAACCCCCGGGTTGTGGCTGAGAATGTTCGTGGTCCAGCCCGAGGAGAAACTATAGTGACGGCGCGACGGTGGCGATGGCGGTGTTCAGACGGTCTCTCGTTACGGTGGAGTCTTCGTTCTACGAATTAACTTGATGTGGGATTACTACCTTCCGACTGTTAGAAAATGACGGTAGTTCGACGATTTTTTTTTAGAGACTGAGCTGGCTCCTTTGTAATTTTTGACTAATTTGTTGCTTCTACTGGATTTATATGTGGCGAAACATAATGAGAAGCGTAAGTAATGTAACCTGAAGAACAAAAGTTTTCCGTCGTTTTCATCGTGTGCT
This sequence comes from Lasioglossum marginatum, assembly GCA_028455795.1. Classification (NCBI taxonomy): domain Eukaryota; kingdom Metazoa; phylum Arthropoda; class Insecta; order Hymenoptera; family Halictidae; genus Lasioglossum; species Lasioglossum marginatum. Next base: position 1,710,534 of record CM052246.1, read on the forward strand.
GCAATGTACTCGATAGAAGATTTTTTAAATCTTTTTCTAAAAAATTGTAATTGACAAGAATTATAACTGACACAGAACCTATGTTTCAAATTTTTACTTAACTTTCACTATTTTATTCCTTATTTCGATAGAATACAATCATTTCAAAAATTTTGGTATAGCTACACTAGCTAGTAAACTAATTTTTCTTACGTCATTTGACGGTAAGAATTTGTTTGTGATAAGTTTGACAAACTGAATTTTATTGGTATTATAATTATTTCGATCTTGTGCAATTTTTTTTTAAACGATTGCTTGGGGGATTAATGTGGTAATCCTAGAGTAGTTCAGTACAAATATGAAATGTACAAGTGTTATCCCAATATTTGTAAACTCCAATTTTTTACACCGTCCATTTTAATTTCTAGTAAATTCACGTTATCATATTCTCCCTAAAATACATTTACGAATACGAAAAAATGTCATAATAAAATGATTCGGCACATCTCTCACGTAATGTTACAAACAAGAATTGAGTTATCTCCTCTCAGAAGAAGGAGGAAACAAATTTACCAGACGTACATAGAGCTAACTGCGGTCGTAAGAACGATGGAACTCAAAGATTTATGCAGTTAACCGACGACTATTCCGGTTTTTGTCTGCAAAAATTCAGTAGTAAGACAGGTTCTCTTCATTCTGCGGTTTATTAAAAAATCTAATACAATTTAAGACCTAAATTTCGAAAGAATTATGAAACATATCGTATCCGGTCTCGCGAATAGACTTCCGTTCAGCGAGTTAAAATAACAGAACAGTTATCTCTTCAAGTTCCATTCCAATCTGTGAATCGATAATTTAATATAGGAAATTTAAATACTCTATTCAAAGTGACGTATCTATATTACTTTTAACTTACTGAAACTTCTAATGAAAACAAATATTTAACTTTTGCAGTGTCCATTTAATAGGAAAACAAATTTCCTTCTGAGCTCTCTCTTTTAACAGTTTCAAGTATTTAATATTATCCATAGACTGCGAATCTCAATGAAAATTAAAAATATTCTGCATCGATCATGGGAAGCAGTAGTTGAATAAAAATTAATTTCACCCTTTAATACTCTTTTTAGGTTGAAAACAGCATAACAATATTCTTAGATTTTTTACATTTTTCACTGTTTCATATTTCACCCAGTTAATTTATTCATAAATGCATACAAATCCGCAGTCTAATCATCAATTTGAAATTTTCATCTATATGAATCGGCGTCCTTTGAATAAATAAAATACTATTGTACAAATAAGTTCAATTATCATAACATAAGGAAATTTTTATAGTGGAGGGACAAGAAGAATAAATTTTCGAGATACAACAATATAATTTTTCCTTAACAGTACCTTAAAAAGGACTCGCATAATTTCTGTGACATGAGGTGGCTACCCAGTACATAGAAATTTATTTCTTCTTTTAATAAATTCTTTTGGTTTCAGATAAAAATCGTGGAAATTTCAACTTTATTTAAAAGTTTATATTTTCGTAATTCAAACTACGTGATTCACTAAATAAATTTAAATGATCATAATTTACGTCAGTTTTATTCCTTCCGGGTGTGTGTAGTTCCTTAATCCGTCACATAATTTTCTGGCCAGTAGCGTAGGAGCGAACATGCTAAAACGAAGTACGAGAGAAAGGGTTTCAAAGGACAAATAATTTTTGGCAGATTGGAGGTTTCGGGACAGGGCGACGATCGTGTTAATAACAACCTTTTAATCCGGCGCATAAGATTTCTCGCTGGCGTGTGTTGGCACGATTTTTTGGCCGGTTCCTTAGAGCGGCGGATGGGTTAGTGAAATGAACGATGAGGGAAGGGTGCAAAGGGAGTTAAAACGCGAGGGGTGGGCCGAGTAATTCTTGGCCGAATCGAAGCTCCGGACGTTGATCGAGCATCGACGAGAGATTTTCGAAATTCCGCGTACGGGGGTGAAACGGGATTCACGTAAATGGTGCCGGCGCGACGGAAATCCGCGATTTGTAAGCCACTTGGACTTTCGAGCATCCGAGACGATACTTCATCCGCCCTCTCCGCGGTGCTGCACGCTTCTTACGAGCTGGCCAAGTGACTCGGCCACGGATTTACTAGGGAAATTTCCCGGGGAACGAGATGCGGTTACGCTCGCTTTCGGGGAAATAAGAGCTACTTCGGGACCGCTTTTCGGGACACTCTGCGGCGCACTAACACGAATTAGCTCGGCCACAGAGATCCGCCGAAGACGAATTCTTCCGTCGGCTATCGCCGCTCGCCCTGCAATTTATGAATCTGTCTGCGACGCGAATATCCTGCTCCTCCGAGTTTCGCTAAATGTTAGCTTGCTGCAAAAATAATTGTAGTTTTTCTTCTTGCATTTTAACCCTTTGACACCCAATTTATTTTTTCGCGATTCAACCCCTTAACTTCGGGTGTGGTTTATAAACTACATACTAAAATCATAACCAGAGGCGGGTGTGGTACAGAGTTGGGCAAAAATTTAATCAACGATTGATGAATTTTCTACTTCAATCGTTAATCGCAATTAATAATTAAACTCCTACTTTAGTCATTAATTGATTAATGATTAACTGCTGAAATATCGAAATAATGTCGAATAATATATAACGCATATTGTCTTTTAATTATAAATAAATAGAAAAATTTACGCCTCGTCGCGTATCTACATTAGTGAGCAAAGTTATGTTCGGTGGATGAAGTTTTTGTTTCACTTTATCGCATACTCCATTTTAAAAGGAGAAATTCAATTGTTTGTCTCTCCATCGTATTAATGTTTGGCACCGTGTTAATTTGGTAGAAAAGGAAAAATTAAGTTGGGGAGATAAAAGACGGATGAGAATTAATTATTATAGACGTCCTGCGAGAGGGTTCTCAATTTTGATTTATTCCTGTACTCCTATCTACACTATTTATGACCTTCTCATACTATATGTATTACAATTAGAGCTTCGTGTTCAACTAGCGAAGATAATATTTGTTTCTGTATTACTAGTTGTTAGTAAGGCCAACTTAATTTTGGCCAGCAGTCGTAATGTATACAGCAAGAGCCATTGAAAGTAATCTTTATCTGGAACTCGTATAATTTTGTCATAATTTAGTCCGTTAGTATTTCCTAGAAACATACGAATCTATAATATAATATATTTATTTTCTTGAAAATTAGTTCCTTGTTGCATAGATGTTTATTTATATAATACTTCGCTACTTTATCGCAATATTCTGAATTTTAAATTGTAGAGATACGCTAATTTAATTGCGTAATGTGCGTCACTGGCCAGTCTAATCATGATAGCAAAATTAGCATGCCTAATGCAGGGTTAAACATTACGTAGAGTATGCCGTGACGAGCGAGTATTTTAACAAATCGAAGTACATATACGAGAAGTGCTACTACAAGCAATACTTTTGAATATAATCAGATCACTACAACGAACTTTTACAACAAATGCTTAATTATTTCTAATTCTTGATCACAAGAATGATTTCTCACTCTCCATCCACGAGTCATCGTTTCATCACTTTAGATCTCTATATCCTTAGAAATTTACTTCAAATAAATAACCTCCTAAATAACTGTTACTCGAAGCTCGTGCTGGAGAAGGCATAAATATTATTATTTCTCGTTTCACCTACTATTTCTCCCAGCACAGTACTAAACCGAGTGAAGGATTAGTCTGAGTCAAGCCAATCAGTCGAATTGTAACTCCGATCAGGCACGGACCTTAATCTGCAATCTGTACTCAGATAACTTTGTACATTCGTATGAGTTATAGAAGTTATAGGAGTTAGAAGATATCGTATCGCCGGCAAAATAAAAATCTGATCAGTTACGGTGACAAAATCGAAAGTCAAAAATAAGGACCTTTGCTTACTGGAGATCGTTGATCCCCGAAGAAATGTTCGATCTCCGTCGAGCCAGTGATTCAGGTGCGCGTATTAGATGGCGCCTGGTGTACAGCAAAAAAGGGAAACTAATAAATGCATGAAATCCGCAGTCTAGCGACGTCTGCCGAGCGATAAATCACTTGCCGGTGAACAATGGGTTTCTCATCGGTCCATAAAAGCTACGGTGGAAAAAAAAAGGCGAAGAAATAAGATCCTCCACGAAATCGAACGGTCGATCCCCGGGCTGGTTGGAGGGCGCATTGAAAATCGCGAAGCGCACTGGTGCACGATGCATTCGGGACGGCGTTGAGCGCGTGGAAGAGGAGAGAGATCGAGAGAGAGAGGGAGGGTGGGCGACGGAGAGAGGAGGGTTGGCGTGAGCGGAAGATGGAAGTTTCGAAGGTGCAGGAAGGTGGTCGTAGGGGTGAGCTGCTCGCAAACTGGGTATAGGTGAGCGTCGAGTCGGGTCGAGTCGAGTCGAGTCGAGTCGAGTCGAGGGAAGAAAAATGATCCATTAATCTGAAACCCAAAGTCTGCCGGCGCCGGGCGTCGCGGCGGCGTCGGCGGCGGCGACGGCAGTGCCGACATGGCCGGCTGTGCAGTGGTGGTTTCCCGACTGCTCGCGCGCAGATCGACTATAGTACTATAGTATTCGTGCGACCTCTTCGTTCTCCTCCGCCCAACATCTCCCTATATCGCCCGCTTATCCTCCGTGTTCCTCTCCTAGCCCCTAGCACAGTGATCGTCAACCTATTTCATCTCTACACCAGAACAGTTCGTCTGTCCAGCGCACCGGTCACATTAACCCTCTGCACTCCGAATTATTTTTCAATTTTATTGCCAACAATCCAATACTATTTTAACCCTCGCAAGGTAAGGTCTAATAACTAGGAATATTAATGCCTTCAGCGCAAAGTTCGATCAATTGTTACTTAATTTACAAAGCAATTTTGCAAAGAAACAGAGTAATTCCGACGTCTCGATCTTTGTTTAGATCATCTTCGGGGGTTACTAGAATCGCGTCTGTGAAAATTTTGAAATTTTGAACGATCACGCTTCGTAGCCAAAGACGATACATTGTCGTTCGATGTAAAGGGCTAAAACTTGGGGATCAGGGTAAACGAAGAATCATCGAAGCCTCGACCGTCGACGGAGTCATACGATTAGGAGTGGCGTCGCATCGAACGTGGCGGGAAGCCTGAGAAAAACGTCGAAACCGAAAGTTCGAGCGGAGACACGCGGTTGATATCAGAGAGACGAAAAGTTTCGCTCTCATCGAGCTTCTTTTTGAGTTTCCGGATGTTCGACGGAGATGCGCGGAGGATCGTCTAGTTTTTGCCGGCGACGCTCTTCTTGCAGATAGGCCATAAATGGCCGGGCTCGTAATTTCGAATAAAGGAAGCATAACCGTGCGTCTTAAACTCGAACTTAAAAAGAGGAAGAGAGCAGAGAGAGAGAGAGAGAGAGAGGAGAGACTAGAGCGAGGGTGGACGAGGTAAAGCTGCGGGGGAGGAAGCGGAAAAAAACGATCCGTTCGACTATTAGTGGCACACCATTACCTCGCGATGCATTCATAACAACCGCGCCACCGTTTTCTACTTTTACGATCCCGGCGACCCGACTTCGTCGATATTGCACAGTTCTTGGGGAGGGGGCCGGGGATGGACGCGGAAAACCGCATAAAATGATTTTTCGTAATTATAATTTCTAGGCGCGCGACCGAGCGCGCAAATCCAAGAGCCTGAAGGAACCGACCAAATTGTTGGTGCACAAGAATAGTGATACAACTCAAAAATTTAAGACAAACTAAAAAGTATAAAATAATTTTTCCTAGCCCCATACAGATTCCTAACCCCATACAGATAGTCCTGAAAATTAGTGATTGTGAATTTTTAATAGCTATGAAAGCAGTTGTAAAATTTAAAACGACAAATGTGGGGCGCATGCAATAGATAATTGATGCATGAATAGTTCACCTAAGTCACTAACAATTTTATTGCACTGCAAATGATATGAACTGTTGTGTGAGTTTTCTCAACGGCAGCTACTCTCTGCTATTAAAAATTCACAATCACAAATTTTCAGGACTATCTGTATGGGGTTAGGAGTCAGTATGGGGCTAGGAAATATTATTTTGTACTTTTTAAACTGTAATTTATAAAAAATATACATTGTATAAAAAATTGTTATTACGTTAATTTCAGCTTAGCAGGTCTATCAAGAAAGACAATTATTTTTTACTTTGCTCCAGTTTCTTACAATCGAGATGACAAAATTTTTATTTTGCATAAAAATTTAGTGATGCATTACTTTAATTATGTGACGCTTCTGGGGTTAGTTAATCGGCAGTCAACGTGTCAAGGAATAGAGTGCCTGTACACGATATAATTATAACATTTCTAAAAAATTTTACATACACCAAGCATCTATGGGAATGGGGCGCAATTTGAAAATACGCTATGTTTATTGAGCACCCCTCGCAATAAGAACGAAACAGAGAAAAAATTGGTGCGGCTCGATGGCGACCAGGAAAGGGACGGCAGTAAATGCTCACGGGGGATCGGGGGATGGGGCGGGGGCGGGATGGGACAAGGGAAAACGAAGAGAGGGAGCACTAATTGAGATCAATTGCAACTCAGCCAGGGTCAACTCGCTCCAGACCGCTGCGAGGATGGCCCGGCTTCATTCTGCGCGTGTTCGCGGATATAACCTCACGCGGGCGAAACGCGCGTAGCTCGCATATCAAGCAGGGAAAATTGGGGATCAATTGCTCGTGATTTCAGTCGTGAGAAATGCCACTGGCGTCGGCCAGCGTCTGATCGGTCCGATCGTTCGCCGTGCGAGAATTAGTCAGGTCGCACAGGTCGCCTTGCAAACGAGGTGGTCGATCCCGGTGGATAAACATTGCAAATTCAAGGGGGCCTTCTGGTCCAGAATCTCGAAAAAATCGACCCGGAAACTGAGGGACTTCACCGAATTCTGATGTTTCATTTGATCCGGGAATATTTAAAAACAACAAACGTCAGATTGAATACTTTTCAGGGTATATGAAAATTATATGTCGCCACTATCACAGCGAGATTCTACACCCTCGGTTTGGTGGGTAATTTCATGTACAAAAGCTGCCGCAATATTAACTTTGACCTTGAATTTCAATATAACTTTCATTCATTATTATTATTATTATTATTATTATTATTATTAT